>CAUYRT010077256.1:0-53523 GCA_963574885.1 Lepilemur ruficaudatus
GCCCGGGCTAGAGTGCCATGGCATCAGCCTGGCTCACAGCAACCTCAAACTCCTGGACTCAAGCAATCCTCCTGCCTCAGCCTCCCAAGTAGCTGGGACTACAGGCATGTGCCACCATGCCCGGCTAATTTTTTTCTATATGTTTTTAGTTGGCCAATTAATTTCTTTCTATTTTTAGTAGAGACGGGGGTCTCGCTCTTGCTCAGGCTGGTTTCGAACTCCTGACCTTGAGCTATCCTCAGGAGTTTGAGGCTCTAGTAAGCAATGACTATGCCACTGCACTCCAGCCTGGGTGAAAGACTGAGACCTTGTCTAAAAGGAAAAAACAAAAACTCACAAATTCATCTTTTCTTCACAGCAAATCAGTCATCTTGGAGAATAGACGTGATCTTGGGAAGCAGATTAAAAAATCAAGCAAGAGTTCCAGAAAACCTGGAAGGCACATAATGAAGGCTGTTCTGGCCTAGGATCCCATACCACTGTGGTCCCCAAGCCCCCACCTCACCCCTATGGCCTGTTAGGAACCAGGCTGCACAAGTGATCAGCAAGAGAGTAAGCAAAGCTTCATCTGTATTTATAGCTGCTCCCCATCACTCCCATCACTGCATAAGCTCAGCTTCCTGTCAGATCAGTGGCAGCATTAGATTCTCATAGGAGCACGAACTCTACTGTAAATTGTGCAGGCAAGGGATTTAGGTTGGGGGGTCCTTATGAGAATCTAATGCCTGATGATCTGATGCGGAGCTGAGGCAGCGATGCTAGCACTGGGGAGCAGCTGCGAATACAGATTATCATTAGCAGAGAAGTTTGTATAATTATTTCATTATATATTACAAAGTAATAATAATAGAAATAAAGTGCACAATAAATGTAATGCACTTGGATTATCCCAAAACCATCCCTCCACCCCTGCCCGCAGTCCATGGAAAAATTGTCTTCCATGAAACTTGTCCCTGGTGCCAAAAATGTTGGGGACTGCTGTCCTACATCATCAGGGAGATGAGGGGTATCTGTTAGGTTGATATGTATATGTATACACACAAAAATATTCACACACCCACACATCTATATAAGTGCACACAAAGTGTGTACAAGTTTAAAAAAAAAAACCTCAGAATGTTAAGCAAATATCTATCAGCATGCAAATATATGATGTGTGCAGCCAAACACACAGCACTGGTAAAAGAATGATAATGGCTAATGTGTTTTGAAATTTAAAGTTTATGAAACACCTTCCCATGCATTCTTTCCTTGTAACAACCTTGTGAGTAGAATGTCTTAGCGGCTGCCATTCCACGTGTGCTTCACGTGGGCCAGACAGTATGCTAAGTGCTTTTAAAGTATTATCTCATTTAGTCTCCACAACAGCCTACACTGTAAGTACTTATTTTAGTCCATTATACAGATGAAAACACTAAGGCTCAAAGTGCCCAGGTGATTTGCTCAAGGTCACTCGGCTGGACAGAAGAGAGAAAACAGAAGTCCCTTATGGTCACATCCCTCCTGCTGCGCACACGGCTCCGCATCTGCAGAGGGCGCCCTCACTGTTCCCAGGCTGACAGCGCCGCTAGGTGAGAAGAACCCTGATTTCTTTCAATCCCAGAGCTTAGGAAAGCGGGACTTGCTGGCCATTTAATCATGTTTCCAGAGAATAAACACCTGAGGCTGAAACAAGGCTGAAGCACTGTCCAGGCTGGTCCCCTACAAGATTCTAAGAGTACACAAAGAGTTAACAGTTTGTAGAACACATGCCAATTGCCAGAAGCTGAACATTGTGAACAGGTGTCAGTCCTCACAGCCACCCTGAGGTGGGATTGTGATCCATGTCAGAGGTGAGGAACGAGAGGCTGAGAGAGGTGGCAGAGCAGGGGTCAGGTCCCAGGCAGATCTGGCTCTTTCCTCTCCACTGTCAGACCATGCCGCTGTCAGGCTCCATGGGCAGGGCTGGGGCCAGAGTCCCAGCTGCTCCTGGCTGGACCCCATGCCCTCTCTGTCCCAGAGTCAAAGACTCCCTGTGGTCTGTGCCATAGACTTGACTGTGAAATTGGGAGCCCTGAAACCTGTGACTGGGGACAGGATGCTGAGTGTGCCAGCCAGTGTTGGGGCTTGAAGAACACAGAGGTATCTTGAATTATGGCAATGGGCCTCTCACCTCAACTGCTCTGAGGAACCCTCACTACCCCCTGGGTCCCTGCCTAAGGGCATTTCTCCAGCTTCCGTGGAGTCCCTCATGGAGCTTTGCTGAGGTGAGCTCTCCAAAGAGACCAGAAAGCCCTCAGGCCTCCCCTTATCACATCTAGGTTCTCAGCATTCAGCCCCACATGCGACACCTGCGACATTAGCCCCTTAGCCTGAGCTAGGCCAGACACTGGCTCATCTGAGACACGGGGCAGTTCTCCAGGATTTTGGGGGGAGCTGGCTGTGCCTCTCACTCCTTCAGCTTCAGCCCCTCTTCCCTCAAACTCCTCCCCAGAATCCTTCTTGGACCCCAAGTCTGCCCCTCATCACAGAGGCCCTGAGAGCTCCATCTGCCTGTCACCAGGGGTACACGCAGGTCTACGGACCCCCAATCCTTGGTCCTGCCCTCAGCTTCCTACCCTGAGATTGGTTCAGATTCTCCTTGTATGGTGGCCCTCACTCTGCTCACAGCAGACAGCAGCTCTGCAGAGTGCCAGAGATGAAGCCGACCACATCCTTAGCCTCCCATGCCCCATTGTCCCTCTCCAAATAATGTCCTCTCCCACCCCCTCTCCCACATCTCTGGATTTTGTTTCCTTCCCCTTGGGCCCCCCACAGAGCTCAGCACACCTGGGGTCTTGCTATGAACCCATGCCCCCAGGTACCTACCTGTGGGCTTTAGGCCCTGGCCCAACATTCCATGGTGAACCCCAGCCTCCAGGCTTTCCTGCCACCCTGGCCACGGTGCCCAGTGGAGTCATAGCAGCAGACAGAGATGATAGCTTTTCCTTTTTATTTGGCTGCTTCTGACTGCCTCTCGCGATCAGACTTGGGGCAGCAGCACAGATAGAGGAAGAGGACCCATACTGTGCCATCAGACCACACCACAGGTGCCCGCCCACATTCCCACACACAAGTCTTCCTGTGGAAAAGCCCTCGCTCTACCAAAAAGCAGCAAGAGAAAACAGGGCTCAGAGGCACAGGAATGCATAGGCCACTTTCCAAGACGAGTTCAAGCCCAAACATAAGAGCCAAGCAGGATCTTGCTCCTTTCTCAGAGCTGCCACCGCAGACTGGGATGTACGGGTACAGCACCAGTCCCCAGAGCTCCTTCCCCCTGGCAAGGCCGCTTGCTCCCCCCTGCTCCCCCACGTCTCAGGCCATTCAGTTTTGCTCTGTCCAGGATGTTTTTGCAGTCTTCCTTTCTATAGTCATCCTGCCAGCCAGGCCTCCCTCCAGGTCTGCCAGCACGCTCCCTCGGTGCGTGGCTGGGTCAGGAGGGCTGGTAGCCCGTCCCGGGGCTCGCTCGCAGGTAGCCTCGCGGCCAGGGAAGTGGCCCAGCAGAGGGAGCCCCCGGACATCGGCGCCAGCTTCCCCCGGAGGCCTGGGCCAAGCCCGGCGCCTCGGCCAGCGGTGGCCGGGGCCGTCCCAGGTCCGTGTGCTGCGAGCACGAGGCGCAGCGCGGCGCGGGTGGCACGAAGGGGCCAGCAGCGTCCCGACGCGCGAGGCTGGGCCCTGCGGACGCCAGCTCGGGTCGCGGAGGGCTGCAGCCCGCGTCCCTGGCACCCCCGCCGCGCGCGTCCTGGCCGTGGCACTCCAAGTGGCCGCAGGGCCAGCGGGGCGCGGGGCTGGCGCGCAGGACGAGAGAGAGCGCGGTGATGCGGTGGATGGCCCTGCGCAGCGTGGCGATCTTAGAGAGCCTCTTGCCGCCCAGGTCGTGCCGCAGCGCCCGGCGCAGCGCGTTGAAAGCCTCGTTGTAGTCCAGGATGCGCTTGCGCTCCCGCACGTTGGCCGCCATGCGCCGCGCCTTGGAGCGCACCGGCCGGGTGCGCTTCCTGCCCACCGCCTCCTCCGCCTCGACCACGCCGCGGGGGCCGCCGTTCTCCCGCAGCACCCCACACTCCCTCCCGGCCTCCGGGCAAGAGCTCCCCAAGTCCTCCGCAGAGCCCTCGGCTCCCTTCAGGCCCCTGAGGCCTAGTCCTGGCGCTCCTCGGAGCATGGCCTCCACCCAGGCCCTGCTGCTCCTGCGCTGGCTCCGGCTCGCGAGGCTGACGGTCCCCCCTGAGCGCTGGCTCCTGCACGCTGGACACTCCCTGGACAGGCCCTCTCTAGCTGGGCTTTGTAGCACCACGTGGCTCCCCGCCCTCCGCATCCATCCATCTCCCTCCTCCTGCTTTATTACCTGCCCCCAGGTAGGTTGGCGAGGGAGGAACGGAGAGGAAGGAAACAGGAAAGGAAGGAAGCTTGCAGATTCTTGTGCACGACTTGCTGTGCTCCAGCCCCACAGGGAGCTTGCTCTGCCTCACTCCGGAGCCCCTCTGGGGTCTCTCGGTTCCACTTCTTCCAGACAGAGTGCCAAATTTGGCCCCTGGGCAGGAGGGCTGATAGGGTTACAAAAGAGTGGCAGTGGTGGGTTGAGTGAGTTTTAAGAACTTTGAAAGTTCTTGTCAAGTCCTGTGGGCAACCACAGAACTGTCACTGAGGACAAGCCTGACTGTCCCTGATAAGGGAGGGGCAGATCTGATACAGGTGGGCCTTGCAGGTATGACTGCCCCAGAGCTTCTGGCCTTTTCAGCTGTCAGGGTGAGGCTGGCTGGGTCTGGGGTTTGGGTTTTGATTGGGCCTGACTCTCCCCCTGCCTCACTTAGGTTCCCCTTTCTGCAGGCAGAGCTGGGCTGAGTCAGCAGCAGAGTGTGATGGGGAAGATTCCTTTCTGCTCATCAGGGGCATGTTTTGGGGTCCAGCACCCTTGGGCAGCCCTATTTCATGGCACAGCACTGCCATGTTATGAATTCAATGAACAACCCTTCTACTTCTGCTCTCCCCAGGGATTTGAATTTCAAACAGCATCTCAGAAAAAGAATAATGTTCAATTTTAGAGGAGGACCCCCAGTGGAATTTCAGGTATCTACAGGTAAGTTAAAATTCAGAGTACCTTAAGGTCACTCATTCCCAGCCACAATCCAAATACCTCCAAAATGCCAAGGTGCATTGTGGCATCAGCTGGGATGGATGTGCAGTTCACATCTATTTTGCCAAAAGCACATTACCAATAATGCCATTATTTCAAACTATGAATTTCTCCATGGAGGAAAAGAATAGGGCATTAGGAAACTAAGTATTTATTAGGAATTATTAAGGAATATAAGTAGGGCATTAGGAATATAAGCATTTATTTGGGTGAATATTTGTTTGTCTTGCTCACCAGACTGGAAGCATGCTCAGGACTTTTGTATTTCCTGTACTCTTTTCCCTCCCAATCTGCAATATATTTGGAATTATAAAGCAGCTAAAACTGGATGTTTTGTCCTTTCTATTCAATCTGTTTCCCACCTTTCCAACACACACACACACACACACACACACACGCGCGCATACTTCATGCAGGATTCTACACAGCCTGTGGGCCACAGATGTCTGAGCTCTCCTGTCCACCCATCCAGCTTGTGACAGGATGTCAGTCTTGCCAAGTCTCAGAGTGGAAGGCAGGGGACAGGCCAAAGCCCAGGCAGTCTGGTTCCTAAGTGTCATATTCCATATTCCACTTCTGTTCCCACCCCCACCCATGTCTATTAGCTCCTCAATGCCACTCTAGAGAGACTTGAGTCACTGCCCTGTTTGCCCAGACACTGGCCCAGGGCCTTGCCCAGCCCCTCAAGAAAGCCTGGCCCTTGGACTCAAAGGTAGGATGACCAGGAGGCAGCAGGTGGACCTTTCGGTCCTAGAAGGGCCAGGTGGGAGGAGGGGTAGCAGGTGGGAGAACTCCTCCCCCACCTCCCCAGCCAATGACTCCTCACTATGGGCCTTGTCCCGTCATGTGTCCCTCTCTGCACCTCAGCTTCCTTTTCTTTGCATGGAAAACATCTCTCTATGAAAGAGTACAGGCGGGCCCAGTGTGGCCCTTTGTTCCAAAGTATTAAGAATTTGAAGATGGTGACAGCACAGAATTAAACCAAATCCAGGGTGCCCATGAAGCTGGCCCTGACTGTAGGTAATGAGCTCCAGCTTTGGAGCTACACTTCCCTGGGTACCTGACTTGGCCACTTTCAAAGACCTTGAGAAAAGCTCTGAACCTCAGTTCCCTGCCTACAAAGTAGAAATGAAACCAGCCTCAGAGGACTCAATGAGATGGAACCTGGCAAAGAGAGAACCTCAAGAAATCCTGTATCTGGTTATCTCGAGGGGCCCTACCACCCCTCAGCCTGAGTGTGGCCATTCATTGACAGGCTTCCCGCACCTGTGGTGCTCCTGGGACGCCCATGGAACCAGCCATGATCAGGAGGAAACAGACAGGCAAGCCCAGAGTGCCCTTCATCTGAACTGATGGGTAGAAGTGACCTGTCCAAGGAAGCCTGCCTTCCCCATCATCCCTGGGGCAGCCTCACGGAGGGGATCTGCCTGGGGCAATATAGGACCTGAGGGCAGGGTGCTGGTGGGTGAGAAACAGTTTAAGCTGCTTCCAGCAGCTTCCCTTCCTCCAGTGACTCAGCATTCCTAGAACTCACAGGCCACTGTGGACAGGATGTTGCTTAGTAATAATTAATAATAATAATAATCTTAATAGTATTGGTACTGACTTCTACTGAGTGCTTATCATAGGCCAGGCATTGTACTAAGTGCTTTTAAACATACATTATCTTAGCCTCACAACAACCCTACACAGAGGCCTGTTATTATATTACCCATTTTGCAGGCTGGAGACTGAGACTCCGAGAGAGTTAAGCAACTTGCCGCAAGCCCCCAGTGACCTCCTGTAGCTATTAGAGGCCTGGCATCTGCTCTTTGAAACAAATACCCTTAAGATATTTAAATAGTTTCTACCAAGTGTGAAAAAGAAAAAGGGCTAATATAGAGAAAACCTGGAAGGCCGAGGGAGGAGAGAAAAGGAGGGTCCCCCAAATGGCAGGAGAGAATATGGACTAGAAGCCAAGAGAAGGCCAGAGCAGTCCAGCTGCCTCTCTGCTGGGACTGAGATCTGCTGCTAGAAGTCTATAAGGTTCAATGTTAAAATAGAAGGAAATAAACCCTGCAGCAAATAGAAATGTTTTAGAGTTCCCCACCCACCCCAATCACTTGGAGGGAATTTGATAATTATTTTAATGCTATATGTGTACACACAAATACATATATACACATATATATTTGTTCTTCCAGAATCTAGGTCAGTTGTTATTAAACTTTGGCTTGCATTAAAAAGATACTGTTCAGGATTAAATACATAATTCGTGTGTACTGCAATTTAAGTCCTATTTAAGGATAATTTTGACTACACATAATTTTCTTCTTGTTCTTTAACTTTAGAACATCAGCATCCATGCGTTGGATGGATGGGAGCCCAACCACAACAGACAACTAAGGGGCTCAAGAGGGACAAAACAGTAACTGAAAATCCATACCAAAAAAAAAAGACAGTGGGCGAGGCGGCCAGCACCTACAGTCCCAGCTACTCTGGGAGGCTGAAATGGGAGGATCGCTTGAGGCCAGGAGTTCAAGACCAGCCTGGACAGCAAGACCCAGTCTCAAAAAAAAAAAAAAGGTTATTTTTAAAATTAGCCAGGCGTGGTGGTGGCGCGCCTGTAGTCCCAGCTACTCAGGAGGCTGAAGCAGGAGGATCGCTGAAGCCCAGGAGTTCGAGGCTGCAGTGAGCTATGATCACGCCATTTTCAGCCTGGCCACAGAGCCAGACCTTGTCTCTAAAAAGGAAAAGAAAAAGAAAAAGAAATGACATTGAACCACACATTTCTCCGCTGACTACTAACACGCACCCTCAGTTCGGCATTAAGAGCAGGTTAGTAAAAGAAGAAGCAGAAAAGCCCACACAGCACAGGTTTCCCGGTGCTGGGAGCAGGCCCACCCTCCCATCTCTTCCCCAGCACGGTCGGGCTTTCCCTTCCCGAGTCTGTGCGTCTCCAGGCCGGCTGCCCCGCCCGTCCCTGCACATGTGAGGAGGTGGCCCCCGGCTCCAGATGAACAATTCTGAGGCCACACTCTCCTGACAAATGGCCGGGGCTCCCCGGTGACGCGCCCTGCCCCGCCACCCCTCTTCCCACGGGTCCGGGGAAGCGGAGGGGCCGCGGCGGCTCGGCGGCTGCGGTCCCGGGCGCTGCTGCGGGGCGCGGGCAGCGCGAGGCCACTTCAAAGGCGGCGGCGGGACAAGCATTTCCGCGGCACCTGCAGCGGCGGCTGGAGCCCGCCCCTGCCCCGAGCGCGCGCCGGGCCGCAATGGGGGCAGCGGGCGGCGGGAGGAGGGGCCGCGGCCGTGATTTAGGGCCGGCCGCGAAGGTGCCTATTACCGCTCGGCTGGGCTTGGGTTTCAAGAATTCCTGCTCTTCCTCTGGAAGTTCCGGCTTCGCTCCCCCGAGGGAGGACAGAACTCCCACCTTGGAGAGAAAACCCAGGACGGTCCCGACGGGGTCCGGAGAGCTGGCCTCCAGAGAGGGCCCTGTCCCCTCCTTTCCCAGGCCAAGACCCTCTCTCTGCATTTGCCTTACACGCTGGCATTTGGAATCCAGCAGATTTGGGCTCAAGTTCAGGCTCTGCCCCTTCATGCATTCGTTCAGTGAACATTTATTGACTGCCTACGGATGTAGTTATTCGTAATGGAACAGAGAATAAAATCAACCACCTGTCCATGCAGAGCTCACGTTCTCCTGGGGAGCGCAAATAATGAGGAAAATAATTTATGTAGTCAATAAGTACTATTAGAAGTATATTAGACAATGATAAATGCTATAGAAAAAATAACACCAGAGTGAGAGTGTGAATAGGCTTGTGGAGGGTGGGCAGAGGTGGGGTCAGGGAAAGCCCACCAGAGAAAGTACCATCTGAGTGAAGACTTGAAGGAGACAGGCATCGTG
Source organism: Lepilemur ruficaudatus (assembly GCA_963574885.1). Classification (NCBI taxonomy): domain Eukaryota; kingdom Metazoa; phylum Chordata; class Mammalia; order Primates; family Lepilemuridae; genus Lepilemur; species Lepilemur ruficaudatus. Next base: position 9,036 of record CAUYRT010077256.1, read on the forward strand.
GCTATTCCAGGCAGTGAGAACAGCATGTGCAAAGGCCCTGAGGCAGGAGGGTGTCTCCAAGTACCAGGGACAGCCAGGTCACCAGTGGGGCTGGGGCTGAGTGACAAGTAAGCTCATGTTGGTGACAAGGACTCAATGACTGCATGATCATGTAGGCCACTGCAACATCTTCAGCTTTTACTTGTCAAAGAGTTGGGAAATTGTTAAATATTTATTTCCTCCCTTACTTCATGGATCTTAAGAAACAAAAAGAAAAACCATTGGCTTTTTCTTTCTCTGACTGCCAGATGAGGTCTCCCTCCACTGACCCCCTCCAGGTGGCACCCATCTTTTTGTCTTGGTGTCCTCCCTCCCTTCCCAGGTATCCCTGCCTGTGCTTTGGGGGTCATGTCCTCCTCTCTTGCCTCTGCTCCATCTCTTCTGGGGACCTTGTGTCATCAATTGGCCCTACCTTGGTTTTACAGCTTTCCCTGTCCACTGGCTCCTTCCTTGCAAATACAGATGTGCTGAGGCTAATTTCTCCAAATTCACCTTTTCCTACATCCTGGAATGTATGCCTTCTCCTTCCCTTCCTGTTCCTGCCTCAATTGTCACCCCTCATAAGCCTCGGAAATGTGGCTCTTACCACCGCCCTCCCCTACCCCCCACTGAAACTGTCTTCTCTTTCATTCATCCCGTGCGACTTCAGCAAGCCTCTCCTGATCAATGAAGTTTCATTGAGCACCTACTACTTGCTCAGTCCTGGGTTAGGTAATGAAGATACCATGATGAACAAAGCCGATGTGGTTCCTGCCCTCATGGAACTTGCATTAAGTGGGGAAGGCCACCTGGTAAACCAAATATTTTAACAGCATGAACTAGAAGCTCATGCTACTGAAGGGTCGGAAGTGGTAGGTAAAGAGGAAGGCGCATGAACTTCTCTGAAGGGTCAGGAAAAGTTTTGACAGGGGAGATCATGCCTGAACTGGGTTTCAAAGGATGAATAGGAGTTTGCCAAGCAGACAAGGAGTGGAAGGACACTGAAAAGAATGAAGGGACAGCAATTGCCAAGCCCTGGAAGTGAAAGCCATCACAGAAGGATGTAGAAAATGCAGTAAATTGACTTAGTTGAACCATGAAATGTGAGACCAGAGGATGATGAGAGATGAGGCTGGGCTCACCAGGTATCAGGCCAAAAAGTGTCATTTTTGTCCTGTAGGCAGCTGGGTTCCCCAACAGTTTATCATAGCTGGAGCTCCTTTGGACGGTGTAGAGAAGGGATGTAAGACAAACTCCATTAGGAAGCAAGGATCCAGGAGAGGGGAGGGGCCTGGGTCACGCAGGTGGCTGTGAGAGAAGAGGACTGGAATCAACACCTGTTTGGAAAGCGGAATCGGCCTGTGGGGGTGCCAACTGGATGCAGCAGATGACAAAAAAGGAGGTGTTATCTCCATATCCTCCGAGACTGGAGGCCTGAGATTTCTAGCAAGTCCTAATGATGGGCTCTCTGAACTATGGTCCAACCATGGACATAGGAGAGGGCCCAGGAAGGGCAAGAGAGCCGATGGCATACGGTCACCTCTTTGGTGGAGGGGAGCGGTGGTGGTCTGGGGCACCCAGGACTTGTGACAAATAGTTTTGTTATTGTTGTTTGCTATGCGGCATTTGACCAGTCTTTCTGCCTGGGTGTAGGGGTGCCTCCATGGTGGGGCTCTAGGTGGCAGAGATTCCTGGCAGCTAGAACAGACCAGAGTCCAGGCACTTGACTCTTTTACTTGACTCTGGAGCAGGTATCCCAAAGAAATGGGCAACAGTGGAGAAATCGCTGTGCTATTACCAGGGTCAGTGGCCTTCAGCGTCTTGTGCAAGCATCAGAGGTGACTGGCGAGGCTCTTGGTCCAGCTGCCCAGTTTCCTGGAATTCCTTTGAGTTTCCCAAACTTACTTTCCCAGCCTCTTCCGCTCAAGTGATCAAAGTTGGGTTTTGTCGTTTACAACCAAGAATCCTGACAACACAGAGTAGCGAGTAAGCAACCATCCTGTCCTCCTCTCTTAGTCCCAAAGCAGTCTCCTGAACCTGCCATTTACCAGCTTCAAGAGCTAAGGCAGGTGACATAACCTCTTTGACCCTCAGTTTCCTCATCTGTAAAAAGGATTGGCGACTGCCTCATAAGAGAATTGTGAGAATTAAAGAATGCCCTGAACAGAAAGCCCTTAGCACGGTACCTGGCACGTAGTAGGCACTTGATACTATTTAGTTATTATTATATTATTATTAGTCTCTTTCTGGTAAACTTACTCAACACTCCAGAGAGTCTTTCTTCCAAACTTGAGCACACAGTTGGCTCTCTCCCTTGTCCCCACTCCCAGCCCCAACGTCCCTCAATCAAGCACCTCCTGATAGCTTGTTCCTTCTTGGTCTAACGCCAGAATATTTCTCGGCCCTTCACCTACACTCACCTCTGCCGTACCTGTAACACTGAACACAGAGTGCTCTGAAATAAGACCATCGCTTATTAGCTGCATAGCTTTGGGCAAAAAGCTTAACTTCCCTGAGCCTCAGTTTCCTTGTCTGTAAAATGGGCATTTGAAATAGCAATGCTTCATCAGATTTGTTGTAAGGATTAAACAAAACAGAGCAAGTTGAGCTCTCAGCACAGGGCCTGGCTCCCATAAGATACTCTGTGACTATTAACTTTCTCCTCCTGCCCTCTGCTCCCTCCCCACCAGCCTGGCCACTGCAGCTGTAAATCATCCAGATAACCAAGAGCATCCTCCTCCCTCCCACCCCAATACCAACCTCCTCATCACCTCCACCCACTAATGACCTGGTGATTGGCTTCTCATTAAAGAAATGACAAAGAGGCCTCTGTGCTTTTAGTTGGGGTCTAATCAGCCTTAGATCTGCCCCAGAGTCAGTTGGGAGTAAAGCAGGAATTCCAGGTCTGGGGGCCTGGCTCAGTGTGGATAGCTGGCTGTGCTCCTAGGACCAGGGCTGCTGAGGCCAGGAACTCTCAGGAAAGGGCTCTGCTATGCTGGGGAGAGGAAACAGTGATCCGATCGAGGCCCCAGGAGGCTAAGGGCCATATGTGGGCTCAAGAAGCCATCTCTGCCCTCCTTAGGTTCTGTTTTCTCATCTGTCCAAGGGGAATAATAAATGCTAGTACCTCCCTGTTAGGGTTGGCGTGAGGATAAAATGAGATAAACCAAAAGTAAATTTCTAGCCCTTTGTAGCTTTCAATAAATGGTGTGTCCATCATTATTGCTATTAATATTATTAAATTGCTTTCATTACTATTGTTATTCTTGGAACCCAGGTCCCAATTTTTCCAACTCCTTTTGGTGAATAGTTCATTGTTTCTCCAATGATTTGTAATGCCACATCTCTGCCATGCCACCTCCAGCCATCTCTGGGTAAGGCCCATCTGCTTGGGTGATCTTGCAGTCTCCTTGTTCATTTTCAGAATCATCTTGGGTGTTTGTGGCCCTTTTCACTTCTATGGGAATTTTAGAATCCCCTTGTCTAGTTCTACGACTATTCTTTTATACCTTTTCTATGTATTTTCTTTCTCAAGGTGGCTTTCCTCATGGTAGCAAAAAGACTGCAGGAGTTCTAGGACTCACATATATACTCCATCATGTGCAAAAGGGGAAGAGAACCACCCAGGAAGGAGGCTCCTAAAATCCTGACCCACAGAAACTGTGAACTAATACATGTTTACTGTTGTTTTACCTGTTGGTTTTAAGGTAACCTGTTACCGAACAAGAGATTATGAATACAGCAGTTATGCCAGTTTCCAGCCTTTCCTGCAGTTGTCTGAGTTCTCTGGTGAATGTGAGCAAAAGTGCCCTGTGCCACTTGCAGGCCTGCCCAGAATACCTTCTCATATGCCGCCTCCATGCTCCTTCCCCTCCCTGCTGGCTCCAGGACCCTTAAGGCAGCCATGGGAGCCGCAAGCTGAAGATGGCAGAGCCACAAGGGGGATGAAACCTGGCCCCCTCAGCATGCCTGGAAGAGAGCTGCCTGACCAGGGACACCCACATTGAACAATGACATGAGCAAGAAATAAGCATTGATGTGTAAGCCACTGAGATTTGGGGATTTATCTTTACAGTACCTAAAATCACCTGAACTAATTCATAGAGAACTTTGCAGATCATTTTTAAGCACTTTCATAAGCATCCTTTAAATTTGATCCTCTTAACTCCTTGTGAGGCAGGTAAGGCAGAGCGCTCTTTTACCAGTGAGGAGAACTGAGGCTCAGAGAGGCTAAGGCATTTGTGCAGGATCACACAGCTCATGGATGGAGCAGGAAGACAGTGAGGCAAGTGGTAGCAAAGAGGCAGGATAACCTAGTCAAAAAAGTTTAAGCTTCAGGGACAGATGGCCAGAAGCATGATTGCTTGGACTTACTAGCCAAGTGACCTGGGACAAGTCAGTGAAATGCTTCCTTCAATTCCTCCATCTGCAAAACTTATTTTCAGGGCTGTTTGGGGAAGTTCAGGAGATAATATATGCAAGATTCCTGGCACTGAATAGGCAGTCAATAAATACCTGATGAATGAGTATAGCACAGCTTGGCACACAGTCTTCTCAGTCATCGTTAGCTATTATTATTCTGTTTATATTTTATTTAAATATAAACACATTAGAGTTTATTATTATCAAAGTTGTCATCTCCACAGCCCCTGAGAACTCAGGGGCCTCTCCAGCCCACGCCCCCGGGCTCCCGGAGACGTGCCCAGCCCCGCCGCAGTCCGCAGCCCGCCCCGCAGTAAATCAGGCCCGGTGACCTGTAATTAACCAGCCGCGGTGGGCGGGCCTGGGGCGGCCCCGCCCCGCTGTCCCGGGGGCTTCCTGCGCCCCCGCCCTCTCCAGAAGAGGGGCGGGCAGGGCGCTGGGGGTCTCTCCGCCGGCCCCCTGATTTATGGCCCTCTGTGTGAAGGAGATTTACGAGCTGAGACCCGGAGCCGGGGCCATGCAGGGAGGCGCGGGGCGCACCGGTGGTTACCCGCGTAAATCCCGCCACCACGCAGGCTCCCGGACCCCAGCTCCTGGCGCTGCCCGCACCCGGTCTCCGGTCTCCCGGGCCAGGCTCTGAGCTGGGAGGTTACTTGTGCATACTGCTTCTTCCCCACATCCTGCGGGGGTTCTTGTGTCTGTCGCCCTGTTTTTCAGATGGGAAGACTGCAAGTCTCAGAAACTGAGTCTGCCCTGACTGATAAGCTTCGGGTCTGTCTCTGGTCCCATCCCCAGTTACTTCGCGTGGGTAGATTCCCCGCTCCCTTTGGCTACATCACTCCCGCGTAAGGCAAAGAGCTGAGGGCCAGGCCGGGGCAGCTGCCTGGGGCTGGTAGGGGACGGGGACGACAGGGGCGGCATTCCCCAGGCACTGCGGAGGCTCACTTAGCTTTCGCCCTGCGCCTGAGTATTGCTATGCCCATTTCACAGACGCGGAAACGGAGCCTGGGTCGGGGTGGGGGGGCTGTTAAGCAGCTCGTGGCGGGTCACACAGCTCTCCCCTGTGGTCAGAAGTCTGGAGTGTTTTTCACGGGGTTGGGGGAGGACCGAAGGGGGTGCGGCTGCATTCACCGCCTCACAGGGGTTCGTGGGGGCTCCACAGCGAGGAAAAGGGTTTTGGGTCCAGACACCTGTCAGCAGATGAAAGGGGCCCCCAGGTGGGTGCGACCAGGTCTTCCTCTCTCAGGAATGTGCCTGGCAGCCACTCCTAGAGGAGAAGTGAGAAATGAAGCCCGTTTGCAAATACAGCCACCCACCAGCACCTACCCACTGCTGCCGTGTGGCAGCTCCTGAGAGGGGCTGGGTCTCCCCACCCAGCTGTGCCCCCCTGGGTACTCACGCTGGGAGGAGTAAGTGTAACCCTCATGCCAAGGTCATCAGGACATAGAAGAAAGACCTTTCTAAAAAACTAAGATAATAGAAACCTCCTTGCAGGATGGTGGGAAGGTTAAATAAGATAAAATATGGAATGCATTTAAGACAACTCCTGGTCCCCTGGCACACAGCAAATATTTTCTCCCAGAATACAGGGCTGCAGCTTTGTTGGGTTTTGTTGGTGTGACCTGCATACTCTATGTCAGAATGACTCAGGCTGGGATTTCATAGACTCTGAGAATGCTGGGACAGAAATAGATCCTCTTACTCCGGGATTCTGAACCTGGGCTAACCTCAGGTATGTGTGTGGGGGGTGGGGAACCTGCGGCCTCAAGGCCACATGTGGCCCTCCAGATCTCCAAGTGCCGCCCCTTGACTGAATCCAAACTTCACAGAACAAATCCCCTTATTAAAAGGATTTTTTCTGTAAAATTTAGATTCAGTCAAAAGGCCACACTCAAGGATCCAGAAGGCCACATGTGGCCCCAAGGCTGCAGGTTCCCCACCCCTCAGCATCTATCATGTGCCAGGCACTGTTCTAGTCTATGGCAGTGAACAAAACAGACACAAAAAATCCTTCCCTCATGAAGTTTACACTCTAGTGGGTGGAGACAGACTAATATATAAACTATGCATTGTGTATCTAAAATGGTACGCCAATGGACTTTTATAGGATTGTCAGGGAAATTCACAATTCCTCCCCAAAGCTAAGAATCACTAATTTAGTCCAGTCCCCTAAAAGGGGGAAGTAACTTGCCCCAAACCACTGCCCAGTGTCCAGTGCGCCATTTGCCCCTGGCACATCTGAGCCCACCAGGTGCTGTGTGTCCTGTGGGTCATGTTTTCATTGGCAGGCTCCATCACACAGCCAGCCCGCAAGGGCTCACCTGCACCCAACCTCATCCTGGCACCACCTCACCCTAGTAAGGTCCCACACTCTGTGTCCACAAAGAAAGAAGTCACGTGGGTGCAGGGGAGCCCTAGCTTCAGTCCTCTTCCCACTTTGAAACACACACACTCTCCTCGCTTTTGTTCCAGAGGAAGAGATGGCCCTCCTTCCTTCCCTCCAGAGCCAGCCCTTCTGCCCCTGGACAAACTTACTCTAACAGTTATGCTCCTTCTGTCATGAATCAGCATCTGTGCCTTGGCTCCTTCCTCTCAGCCTGTAAGCATGTGACAAATTATCCCACTTAGGGGCTTAAAATACCAATTTATTATTTCTTGTGATTCTGTGGGTTGTTAATCAGGCAGTTTTTCTGCCTCACATGGTATTAGCTAGGACCACACATGTGACTTCATTCATCTGGGAGCTTGTCTAAAGCTCGAATGCCCAAGGAGGCCTCTCTTGCTAGGTGGCCTCTGATTTTCTGTGGCCTCTCCACATGGCCAATCTCTCCGGCAGGATCCCCTGGACTTCCTTAGGGCATGGCTGCTGGGTTCCAAGAAGGAAGAAGAGGAGGCTGCCAGTGTTTTCTTTAGAACAGAGCCTGGATAACCAGGAACATCATTTCTGCCAACTCTATGTTGGTCAAAGCAAGTGGCAAGGCCAGCCCAGATCCAAGGGGAGGGAAAACAGACTCCACCCTTTGATAGGCCTAGCAGCATGTGTGTGTGTGGAGTAGAGGAACGTTTGTGGCAACATTTGGAGACTACCAGAAGGGCTCAAGTATCCCTTCTGAACTTCTAACTCCTCAACTCCCTTGAGCCTGCTTCACCCCAGAAGCCCCTCATTGCCTTGCCTCACCCCTGCTCACTTATTCAACCCATAATAATCTGGATTAGCCTCTCTCCACCCCACTCATCACCTACCTCCCAGTGGGCTGATGTGATGCCCACCTGCAGGTTTCGCCCTCCTTGCTCCACTCATAAGCTCCAAAGCCACTGACCACTCCTTCCAGAAGCGGGGCTCCCTTCCTGGCATGCCTCTGTCTTTGGGATCTCTTCCCACTCCTTTTCTGTCTTTTATTAGCTCCTCTTCTTCCACCCGCCCCTGAAATATCACATCTCTATTTCCAGCTGCAACCTCTCTCCTAACTTTCAGACACATGTTTCTCATTTCTGGAGCATTGTTCTGCAGACATCTCAACCCAAACCCAAAACTCTTCTCCCTGGTGAACAAGGTGGACAAATGAAGAAAACCATCACTCACCTGGTTGATCCAGCGAAAACCCCAGGCACCATCCTCCACGCTTCCCACCCTCATTGTCCACCCGCTCCCACACGCCCCCAATGCCATGGCCCCTGAGCCTGTCACTGTTATGTCCTGGTTCACTCTCCAGCCTGTCTCCTCCTCCTGCTCATTGCCATTGGCCTATTCAGGCCTCATGGTAGAAAATTTGGAAAATGCTAATTCTGAACAAAGCCAGACAGCTTTTTGTTGTTGTTGTTTTTTTGCTACCTGACTGCTCACGTTCTTCAAGTGCTGATCCGCACAAGAACAGAGACAGTGTGAAGCTTTCCCAAACTTACTGTCACAGAGCCCTTTCCTCCCAGAGCCTCACACAGGACAGTGTCCCAGCACACACACCTGCGAAATGACTGGTAACTGAAAACCAGGTAGGAATGCAGCTTCGCTCGGAGTGGGGCAGAACCCGCTCACATGCCTGCCACTGTACGATTCCTTAACCTCTCTGAGACTCCGTGTGCTCATCGTAAAGTGGGGACGATACCAAGCACTACCTCTGCAGTGGTTGTGAGGATTAGATGAGGCGGCCCTTGGAGCATGGCCGGGCACACAGTAGGTGCTCAGTCTGTCTCATGAGGGAGGCAAGTCAAATAATTAGCTGTCAGAAGTATTAGTAAATTGTCTCTCTTTAAAGGTGCTCCTATTTCAGAGTTTCTTGTTCTTTAAACATAGCTAATTCAGCAAAGAACTTTTACCCCTAGAATCAAAAGCTTTGGAACTTTGGAAAGAGAAATTTAGGACAGGCAGAAGGAAAGCTAGGCGGTGCCTTTGCGCCCTCTGCTGGTCAGAATGTGGAACTGCAAGGGCCTCTGGGCCTGGGTTCCTGCCGGGACTTGGTGCCCTCTACTTGGGGCTGCCCAGTGATAATGGAACTTTTATTCTCTTCTCCTCTGTGTCCTGAGAGGAAATTGCTCTTTTCTGCCCCTGGCCAGCCTCCTCTTGCACTCTTCTCGGGGGATCCCCAAGTCTTCATCGCTTGCAACCCACAATTGTCTCATAGGCCCTTCTCTTGGTATGTAGCCACCTCCCCTCCTGTCACAGAGGAAACATTGAGACCATCAGGTGTGAACCCTCAGCTTCCGGCCTGGGCCCACAAAGGCATCTGTGTGCACCCTCTTGCACCCCCTTTCCCCCACTGTCAGGAGCTAACGCTTGCTGCTGGGGTGGGGAGTCCTGCCCTCCCGCCCCTTGCAGCAGCTAGACTTTGTTCCACTGCCTATTACTCCCTCTCTTCCCCATTTGTTGTTTTTATAAATAGATTTAATATTTTAGAATGATTTTAGACTCACAGAAATTTGAGAGGCTAGCAAGAGAGTTCCAATATACCCTGAACCCAGTTTCCATAAACCCTAAACCTGTGGTCCCCAACCCCGGGGCCACGAACGGCCCTCCAGCCCATCCGTGGCAAACTTAGGAAGGGGGGCACACAGCAGGAGGTGAGCAGCCAGGGAGAGAGCAAAGCTTCATCTGTATTTACCGTCACTCTCCACTCCCCACTCCCCAAACCCCACTGCGCTGGCGTCACCGCTCCCCCCCCCGCCCCGCACCCCATCGCCACCCATGGAAAAATTGTCTTCCATCAAACTGATCCTTGGTGCCAAAAAGGTTGGGGACCACTGCTCTAAACTCAGTTTAACAACATGTTATTATAAACATGTCATGTTACAATGGTATGTTTATTACAATTAATGAGCCAACATCGACACATCCTTATTATTAACTAAAGTCCATAGTTTATTCAGTTTCCTTACTCAGATGCCCTTTTTCTGTTCCAGGATCCCATCCAAGATATCACATTAAGTTTAATTGTCATATCTTCTAAGGCTCCTCTTGGCTGTGATAGATTCCTCACACTTCTCCTTGTTTTTGATGACCTTGACATTTTTGAGGAGTGCTGGCCCCACTACTGGAATATTTTTGATGTTTTTTTCATGATTAGACTGGGGTTATGGGTTTTTAGGAGGAAGACCGCAGAGGTGGTCTTGGTTGTCAGGTCTCCTTTAATCAGAGGCAGTCTTTCCTTGTCAGTCTTTCTTTGCCTTTACCAAAACCGCCCAGTCACAGGGGTGAAGCTTAGCAGAGCAGGAATGGTACCTCAGCTGTTTGTTCCGACAGTGCTACCGAAATCTCCAAATTTTATCTTCAAGCATGAAAATAAAAATGAGCCCCAGGTCTACAAAGAACCAGAGAACTTTCCCCCATGTGCATGAAATAGGGGCAAGTGGATATTATCAAAGATTTCAAAACAGCCTCAGAGATAGGCATCTGGTGGGTGAGAGAAAGGCACAGAAAAGTGTTGACCGGCTGGGGCGACATGGCCAGTTGTCGGGGGGACGTGTGAGCAGGGGGAGTTCAGCCCCCATTCAGCTCATCCCTTTCCTGCAGCCAGGTGGGCCCAGGGCTCTGTGGCCTCCAACTCTCACACTTGAAGCTGTCACAGTACAAAGGGGCCAAAGAGCCCACAAGAGAGAACCCACAAAGGAAACACTGCTCCCAGCCACCCCCCACCCCGCAGGAGGAGCTGGTTGGTGTGGTTTAGGTTTCTGTTTGTTTTCCTGGCATCCACTCCCCTTTCTCTCACCAAAATGATCTTAATTTTCTGTTGGAGACTCGCCACTTCCTCATTCCCAGCACTTTGGGTGGGGTCAGCTTAGACCTGTCGGGAAATCCTATCTTCTTACCATATGGGCAGTTGCCAGTCAAAGCCAATAAGATGCCCAGACATGTTTGCTGGGGCTCCCAGGAATATAAAATCTCCATCTGCTCGTGTGCAAGTTGCCTAGGTAGAATCTCACTCGCCGTACATACATGAGCCTGGCTCCAGCTCTGGCGAATGGCTATTTCCATCTGGCAACCATGAAGAAGACAATGGCCCTGAGAACGAATGGAGCTTACACCAAGAAAAGAGAGCCAGGAAATGTTGTAAGAGAAAAACCAGTTTCCTGGTCACCTTAGTTGAAGACTAGATCAAGCCATACCTAAAGATCTACCCCCATGCTGTTCAGTTACGTGAGCCAAAATATTCTCTTTATTATTCAAGCCGTGTATTTAGTTGTTGTAGTAGTAGTTTGCGGTGTAAGGAGTCCTGATGGATACGGGTAGTCAGATTCTACTTAATGGGTATGTCTTGGTCATCGGGGTTGATCGTCATCAGGACCAGGAAGTGTTGGGGAGATGCGAAGACAGAATTCTGTCCTTAAAGAGCCCTTCGCAGTCAGGAGAGGAAGGAAGGATGGCTTGAACTTGAACTCTGCCTCTTTTGAAATGCAAACGTCCCTAAGTAGAGATCACGCAGATCTTATAGTCAATTAATAGACCTACCCTTTGCAGCCTGTCTCAGGTCACTGCCTGAGAGGTCACTGACACCAAAAATTGATATTTGATAGCTTTTGCTCTAAGGATTTGGTATTGACACAATGTGTCCATCAATGAAATAGCAGCCTTTGAAAACCCAAAACTCACTTTATTAAATGTAGTTAGCTAAGCTTTATTTTTTATTTTAGGGAATGAGCCTCCAATTTTGCACCTAAAAGCCGCCAAGTTTGACCTTGCTAAACAGAAACATCAAGAGCATCGACCCACGACTGACATCTGGCTTGGTAAAATAGAGGCAGTTAGATTACAAAACAAACTGTCATTCCTGATTAACCTGGCTTGACCCTTTTAAAAATCAGAGTATTAAAGAAAACTTCCAGCTCTATAGGATCAGATGTTTCTATATCCTAGAAACATCCTCAAGAATGAGAAGATAGGGCATAAAACAGATGCTATCATGATACCCGCCCTCTCAGTTGAGGACACAATTAATGTAAAATATTTGCTGGGATCCCTATGCATTATAGAGTTTTACTCCTGTTCCTGATGAATTTGTAACAGTGAAAAAGGGATATGTTGCTTTTTTCCTTTCTTTCTTTCTTAAAGGCAGCCTATTAACTGGAGTCAGATGAGAACTTGATTAGGAAGCTAGGCTAGACCCAGGGAAGTGCCTGGTATAGGAAGAGGTGGGGAAGGTGACAAAGGACAATGAACAGGAGGGCCCAGAATTTGGTGGGAAGAAGCAAAGCAGATACCCTGGTCACACTCTTCACTCCAGTTACCTTTGGCACAGGTGCCAGAGATAGCTCTACCCTGCCATGCCATCTAGAATGTGAAATCCATTGAAAGCTATGGTCATCTCCCCCTTATCCTCAGGGATACATTCTGAGGCCCCCAGCGGATGCCTGAAACCTCAGATAGTACCGAACCCTATATACACTATGTTTTTTGGGGGTTTTTTTGATCTGATAACCGAGACAGCCACTAAGTGACTAATGGGCTGGCAATGTCAACAGCTGGACAGAGGGATGATTCACATCCCAGGCAGGACAAAGTGGGATGGTGGGAGATTTCGTCACACTTAAAACTTAGGAATTGTTTATTTCTGGAATTTTCCACTTCATATTTGCAGATCGCAGTTGCAGGTCCGGGAGGACTGCAGTATTTGGCACCATTCGCCTGCCTGAGAGTTCTCAAGCCCTTTGTTTTGGAATACCTCTGGGCAGTTTACAAATATCCTCACTTACAGGACACTGGGGTTTTTTTGATTTTTTTTTTAAACAAAGTCTCACTCTGTCACCCTGGGTAGAGTACAGGTGTCATTGTAGCTCACCGCAGCCTCAAACTCCTGGGCTCAAGCAATCCTCCTGCCTCAGCCTCCCGAGTAGCTAGGGCTACAGCCTCAGGGACACTGGGTCTTAAGAACAAGAAAAAACAATATGGTTAGAAAAGGCATGTGCCACGACAGGGGGATACCAAGTTGGATTAGAGACCAGTCCAGCTTTTGAGAGTCTTAACAGAAGGTGACAGACTCAAAAATACATCATTTCAATAGAATGTTGTTTTTCATTCTGTTAAATTGTGTCTTCCCCTAGCCTCCCAAAAAAGATAGGTTGAAGTCCTAACCCTAGTACCTCAGAATGTGGCCTTATTTGGGAATAGGGTCTTTGTGGAGGTAATTGAGTTAAAATGAGACCCCTAATCTGACATGACTGGTGTCCTTATAAAAAGGGAAAATTTGGACCCGAGACAGAGACACACAGAGGGAAGACGATGTGAGGACAGGTGACTGGAGACAGGCCCCCACACACTGGGAACAGCAAGGATTGGCGGTAAACACCAGAAGCTGGAAGAGGCAAGGAAGGACCCTCCTCTAGAGCTGCCCTCAGAGAAAGCGCGGTCCTGCCAACACCTTGATCTCAGACTTCCAGCCTCCAGACATGTGAGACGATGAATTTCTGTTTTTTTTAGCAACCTGGTTTTTGGTACCTTGTTACAGCAACCCTAGAAAACTAATACACATTCACCTGCCCAGTCATTCAACATTTAACAATTGCTGTGTACCAAGCACTGGATATACAGTGGTGAACAGACAGCCCCTGCCTCCAAGGGGCAAATGTTTTCTTGGGAAAAGTCAAAACAAATGTGAGATGAGTAACACAAAGGACTTCAGGATGCTTTGGTGACATTTAACAGAGAGGTCTTACCAAGCCTGGAGGATTAGCGACCATGGCCTAAGGAAATGGTTTCTAAGTGGAAACCCAAAGGATGGACAGGTGGTGTCTTAGTCTGTTTTGTGTTGCTGTAATGGAATACCCAAGGCTGGGAAATTTATAAAGAAAAGAGGTTCATTTGGCTGTCAGTTCTGCAGACTGTATAAGAAGCACGGTGCTGGCATCTGCACCTGGTGAGGCCCTGGGGCTGCTGCCACTCATGGTGGAAGAGGCAGGGGAGCCAGCGTGTGCAGGAATCACATGGCAAGAGAGGAAGCGAGAGACAGAGAGAGAGAAGACAGAAGCAGTGCCAGACTCTTTTTAACAAACAGCTCTGGAGGGAATTAATAGTGAGAACTCACCCATCCCCAAGGGAGGACATTAATCTATTCATGAGGGATCCACCCCCACAACCCAAACAGCTCCCACTAGGCCCCACCTCCCAATACTGCCACACTAGGGATTAAATCTCAGCCTGAGATTTGGAGGGGCAAACATCCAAACTGCAGCAGGTGGGGAAAACCCTTCCTGACAAAGGGAAGAGCATGTGCAAAGTGTCATTGCAAGGGTTACACAAAGTGCTGTGGCGCACAGAGAATGGGAGCGCGGGGGGTGATCCTCTAGAGAGTCTTTAAGCTGAGCAGGGGAAAGCCAGGTGGAGAAGGGTCGGGAGGGTGTTCTGGACGGAGAACAGCACAGACAAAGGTGTGAAGTTGTGAACAGCGGTCCACAGAGCGAGAAACTAGTGGGTCAGTGTCCTGCAATGGAAAGTTCAAGGCTGGGTGTAGTGGGAGAGCAGGCTGCAGATCTCGTATTCCAGGCCAAGGAGTTTGATCCCAAAGGATAGCGGTGGGGCCACGGAGTACTCTCAAGCAGGACTGTAAGATAATCACATTTTCATTTTAGAACGATCACCCTGAACACTGTGTTGAGTGTGATCTGAGAGGCGTGGAGGAGACTGGGTCAGGGAGACTGGAGACAGAGGGACCAGGAAAGAGACTCCTGCAAGACTCCAAGCAAAAGATAAGGGCTAATAGAGGCCTGAATCTGAAGTGGAGAGCTGGAGTGGGAGTGGTGATGATGACAACCGGTATCAGGCTGGAGTTCTATTTGAGGCTGGAGAAGAACTGGTAGAATGATGGGGATGGGGAGAAAAAAGCACAGGAGTTGTGCTCAAGAGAGGGGGCATTGGGATTTAAGATTTCAAAACAGGAGCAGTTCCTGGAGATGTAACTTCCCAGGCTGAGGTCCTGGAGGTGGCAACGTGACTTCCTCCAGGAAGTGCCTTCCTCCCTGAACCTGCAGGCGAGTCCAGTGTGCCCATCTTTGAGCTCTCCTGGGGTGTCAGCCAGTGTCCACTCTTCCTGTCTTAGCTCCACGGGGAGCCCTTTGCCACTCCCTGACGCTCTCTCGGAGGGCACCCAATACTCTCCCCTCCCACCAGGACTCCAGGAAGGGGCCAGTGTTTGAGCCTCTCCTGCCACAGAGAATGAACACTCACGCAGAGCAGCCGGGTGGCACCGGCAGGAGACCGGTGTGAGCCTGGGCTGCGGAGGAGGTTCCAGAACACAAGGCTATTTTTAGCCTGGCACAGATGCCCAGTTCTCAGCTAAGGGAGGGGATATGGTAGTGGGAAGCAATCTTGCTTTCATCGTTTATTATTTTATTAACCACTTAGGATGCTGGATGCAGCGGGAATCACCTGGTTTCATTGCTAGTTTTCCTTCTCACAATTCCTTCCTGCTTGTTACTTCGGAAACAATGTTCTCCCCTCAGGGTCCAAAGAGGGGTGGGGAGAAAATGAAATTGACCGAGTGACGATGAATGAAGCCAAGGAGGGGATAAATATTCCATCCTGCTCCATCAGCAGTGGGAGAGGGTCCAAAAAAACACTTAGCCTCATAAATTGCTCACTTATCCTCCCTGTAGCCAGTTTGCTCCAAATGGCTGGAAAAACTATTGCTGCTAATCAAAGACACAGGCCCGCTGCTGGCGAGGAGCCAGCCTGGGCCCAGCAGGAGTCTGAATTGAGCCTGGATTCATTATCTTTATCTAGTCCAACATTTTAGTGGTAGGTTTTTGTTTGATTTCAAAGTGAGATGGTTAGGTCATTATTTGTTAAATTATAGCTTTTAATTAGCAGATCTATTGAAATGAAAAGCCAGAGAGACACACACACACACACACACATACGCCTCTTAAGTTTTTGTTTGGAATTTATAATTATCGCTGTTTGGAAAAGATTAGCTGGGGGCATTCAAGTCTTTCTTTTAAGAAAACCCTCAGATTATATGCTGGTGGGGGAGGGGATGAAGGGAGATGCCAGTGAGCTAGACAGGACCTCACCAGGGATGCTGTCTGTGTTATTATCCACACCCTGGGGCCTTGTGTTTGCGGAAAAGAAGGGAACAGATGGTTCGTAATAGTTCATATACTTGCTCCTCAGGGTGTGCCCAGGGCAGGAACTGAGGCTCCAAGTGACCTGGCCAGCAGATGGGTAGCCAAGACCCTGGCTGCTGATGGAGTTTTGTTTACCACCCGTCGGCTCCTGATTCCCCTGCAAAGCTGGGGAGATGGGGATGCCGTGCTGGATCAGCCTTGGTAGCTTTTGCCCCTTGAGGATTAGTTTCTGCCTTTGAGAGGAACAAGGGCGAGCTGGTCTTCTCTCCTTGGGTCTGAGCTCCCCTCCTCCCACCTGCCCCACCTGGCTTCGCCGGGGCTCCGCTGGGTGCAGGACGGCCTTGGGTCCAGCAGGGGACGCGCCGCCGCCTGATTTGGATGCTCCTGTCTCCCGCCCTTAGCAAACCGCGTCCCCGCCACCTGCGTGAGCCGTGTGCTTTCCCTCTGCGCCTGGGTTGGTTTTCCTACTCGGGCAACAGCAGAAAAGCAGATTACATCCTCCGGCTATCAGCGGCTGGCAGGGCGAGTGCCCCAGTTTTCTTCATCTTTTCACACCCTAGGAGAGCATCGCGGCTCACTGCTCTGGGGGCCGAGGCGACTAGAGGACCTGGAAATTGAGCCACTTCCCCCCAGACTGGCGCTCAGAATGCCCTCCTTCCCTTTCCTCTGTGCTCTGCCTCTCCAGACCACGGGCTGGGCCCACATCCGCCGGCCCCCAACCTTCGACCTCCTCTGGCGCTTCTGTATCTTGTGCCATTGGACCACAGACCCTATTAGTGCAGGGACCAGGGTGGTCCGCTTCTCTCAGCTGTCACCAGCACCCAGCACAGTGCCTGACACAGATACACAATAAATACTCACTGAAGGAGTAGGTACATTCACGTAAGCTGCTATTTTAGTTAACTCATTCTTTCTTTCACATACTGAGCATGTCCTTTGCGCCAGGGACTGGGGAATCGGAGGTAAAAAGTATAATCCCTGTCCTCAAGGAGATTACAATCTGGAGAAGGCATGAATCCGAGCAGCTAGAATTTCCAACTTCCCCTAGCTAGTGGCTAACTTCATCCAGCCAGCAGTCACATTGCATACTGGCCGGAATGACAATGTCCTTCGGAAATTCAACCACTGGCCTTGGCAGTGACCTTGATTCCCATTTTCTTTCCCAGGGTTTGGGGAGGGCGGCGTCGTGTTCCAATTCAGATGTCCTCAGTTTTCTATTAAATATTACTTTGAAGCCCTAAATTATACTCTGCATCCAGTACTCCCTATGAAACCAGAACACCTTGCAAAGGTCACTTTTGACCTGAGGCTTCTCAGTTGTGCATCAGGGTTTCTCTGAGTTATCCCAGAAGGGGAGATGAGAAAACAGCCTATTCATAAATGGCTCTTTGTTCTAAAGGAATCTGGGCTTTTGTTGTTATTTGGGGCTTTGTTTATTTGTTTTGATTGTGCAAAATCTGCGTGTAGATCTGATGCTCTGCCTCCCCTTCTTGCTTTCATCTTTATGCTTAATAATCACATTTACTCCACTTACAGGACTAATCAAAGGGATGCAGCCCTCTCTCTGTGGGGGAGAACAGCACAGATAAGAAGCTCAGAAACAGGAATTGCTTTTTGATGACCAAACGTCAAATTTTACAGATGAGCTTTGGGATGGGAAAGAGGGTTATCATTATGGCCTGAAGCAACTTAGACTCATTTCCAGAGCTCTGATGGCAGATTAAATGTTTGGGAAGTGGTTCAATGCACAGATTTTAGTCTCTGAAAAAGGCTGGAGCATAAAATGAGTAAAAGAAAAGGCTTTAAAGCTTTTTTACTCTTGTAACAACAAAAAACAAAAATTTAATCATTATAATTTCATAGTATTGACAATTTACTGTAACTACATGTTTTGTTGTTATTTTTTAACTACAAATTGCTCCAGCTACAGCTGTGTGCACTGGTGTGAATCAAATACTGTCTGTCATTTAGATTACACTTCTTCCCTCTATAGCCCCCAGCAAGGGTCCCAATGAACACAATTAAAACCACTACACTAGATGGTTTCACAGGGGAATTCTGTAAAACCTTTGATGAAAAGACCATACCAGGGCTGTTTAAATTTGTACAGGCTACAGAAAAAGAAGGAAAACTTTTAAACCCATGAAAGTCTTCACTAAAAATATAAATGTAGATCTCACTAATTAATATAAATGTAAAAAGTATACATACAATTTAGTAAATGGAATATAGCTTATTAAAATTAATATATCATGACCATGTGGTTTTTTTCCAGGAATTCAAGGATGGTTCATCATATAGAACTCTACTACCATAACCTGGCACTTCCTCTTCTGGTAGTAGTGGACTAGGTAATTTAGAATAATCCTTTTTATGAAATTTAGAAGAGAAAGTTAACAGCTGGACAAAGTATAACAAAAACATTTTTTAAAGCATCAAAGAGTTAACAAGATAGGAATCAATTACTCAATGAGATCTAGGAGAGGTTGGGAATGCAGATTGTCGAGCAAAGCACTTGGGATCACTTTTTCCAGAAATACTTGATGAGAGTCTAAGACGTACTTTTGTCAGTCCCACAGGGATGGGGGACAAGGTTAGAATCCAACAAGGGTAGGTACTCTGGTATTCTATCCCAAAGCTTTAGGCTGGTACTCTGAGGGGATGAGTAGACCTAAAGTACACTAACCCTCTTACTGCATCTGGATTCTGGTCATATGGGTGATCTAGAAAATCCCAACCTTTGAACTTGGTGTTAGGAGACCCAGAACACCTGGAAGAGGCAAAAGAAAACCCTCTCTAGAGGAAGATACTATCCTGGGCCTCAAATTAGTTCTACATATAATTTTTTAGAAACAGTATCTGGCATAAAATCAAAGGTAACCAGACACAAGAGGAACAAAACAATATTAGTAACAATGAGCAGAAACAATAGTTAACAGAAACACAGGGACTCCAGTTAATGGGAGGAACAAAAAAAATGACTCTAGAACAACTATGTTTACTATGTTCAAGGCAATAGAAGTCAAGCTTGAAAACATCACCAGGAATCTGAAAACTATAAATGTAGCACAGCAGATTAGAAAAAGAACCAAATAGAAATCCTAGAATGTAAAAAAGTATGATAATTAAAATTTAAAACTCAGTGGACAGATTTAACAGCAGACACAGCTGAATAGAGAATAAGCGAACTAGAAGATAAGTCAGAAGACAATGTCCAGGATGAAGCACAGGAGATGAAAGAATGGAAAATACAGAAGAGAGGACAAGTGACATAAGATCTACTGTGAGAAAGGTAACACAGATTTCACTGGAAGGTTTAAACAGAGTCCCAGAAGAGGAAAGAAAAGAGGGAAAAAGCAATATATGAAAAGACACATGGTGGAGAAGTCTTTGAAATCAAAGGTATCAATCCACAGAATCAAGAAGCCAAATAAATTCCAAACAAGAATTTTAAAAATGATATTCATGCCTAGACACATTATATAATACTGCATCATATAAACATAAGGAAAAATTTTATTTTTTAAACAGGAACCACTGCATTCTCTCCCTCTTACTCTCCCAAAAGAAGAGAAGAATGGTTATAAATGGCAAATGACAGTCATAGTGAAGCAATACCAAGAGCTGCCTTCACATTCAGGAGAGGACACTGTTCCTCTTCCTTGTGGTTTCTGCTGCTCTACATGCTCAGAGAAACTTCTGTAAGTAACAAACTACAGACATGACCCCTGAAAGTACAGTCTTGGGAAAAATGTTAAAGCATCCAGAGAAAAAAATAGATTCCCCTCAAAGAAAGTGACTGACAGCTGACTTTTCAACAGTAATGATAGAAACCAGAAGATAGTGGAATGATATTTTCAATGTGCTAAAAGAAAATAGCTGCCAAGTTAGATTTCTGCAGCCAGTAAAATATCCTGCAAAAATGAAAGGGGAAAAAGAAGACATTTTCAGACAAACAAAAATGAGAGAATTTGCCACCAAAGGTGCAAGAAATAATGTAGGGCATAAAAATGGTAAATATGAGGATAAATCTAAATAAACATTGACTATATAAAACAATAATAATAATTTCCTGAGGGGTTTAAAATATATACATGGAATTAAAATACATGATATAGCCAGTGTTGATTAATATCAAAGAGTACTGATAAATATTAAGCTTTGATAAGTTAAGAATGCATGGTGTATTTTATGGTAACAAATACGACAATGGAAAAAGAGCACAGACTTTCGAAAAAAAAATTTTTTGAGACAGAGTCTCACTTTGTCACCCCAGGTAGAGTGCAGTGGCATCATCATAGCTCACAGCAACCTCAAACTCCTCAAGCCATCCTCCTGCCTCAGCCTCCCAAAGTGCCGGGATCACAGGTGTAAGCCCCCAGACCCTGCTGTTCATTCATCTGTTGATGTGCATTTGGGTTATTTCCATTTTTTGGCTATGGTGAATAATGCTACTTTGAACACTGATGCACAAGTATCTGTGTGAGTCTCTGCTTTCTACTCTTTTTGGCATGTGTACCTGGGAGTGGAACTGCCCTAATTTTGGCTTTTAACCAAATGAGCTAACCCAATTTGACACTCCTCAAAGATTAAGGGCTGGATGTTAAGAACTTTGACCGCAAGGAAAATTTGGGGAAAGTTAAATACATACAATTAAGCAATATAAGACAACCACGCTCCTTCTAGACATAAATGCATGACAACCAAAATGGCAAAATAGGAATGTGAGGGTGGCCAGCAAATGGCCACAGGCTTTAACACCTCCCCTTTGTTTCCACAAATAATCTACAGTTGTGTTTGTGTGTTCCTATCTTGTCACTCTTCATCCTAGGGCCTGAAGGATTTCAAAGGACACCTGGCGCCCCTCCCTTCCCCCACCCGTACAGGAAGGACAGATGGGTGGGCAACTTCTGCCTGCTCTGAGATGAATTATAAGCAGAGCTGTGCCTCCTAATAGCACAGTGTTTTGTGGGGTTTTGGCACTCAGCGAAGGTGGCCTGTGGTGACACTAATGTACCTATTTGCTTAACAAGAACTCTGAAAAAGGTTGCAAGCTCAGTAATTTGCTGATTGCCTTCTGACTTGCTCTGTGAGGGCCCTGGGCAGAGGCACCCTAAGTAGCATTAAGTAGCACCCTAAGTAGCATTAAAACTGTGCCAAGATATTAGTGAAACAGTGAAAAAAGTCCTCTTCCTGCTCACTTCTCTGGCATCAGTTTTTACTCACCATGGGCAGTAGTAGGTGGGCAGCTGTTTTCACGGCTGCTTCCTCTACTCGGAACCTCTCAAAGCCTTTCTACTGTGGGTCACTTGAACATTCTCACTTTCAGATGCACACTTGGCCACCAAGAAGTGCCCATTAGGAACACAGTTGGCCCACATTCACCTCGGGTGCAATTTGCACATGGCTTGCGTGCCAGGCAGATGGCAGAGGGGGCTCACCCCTAGCTCCAAGAAGAGAATGGAGGGACAGTGCATGCAAAACCAGCCTCTGCCCAGATGGGAAAGAAACGAGGGAGTAGTGAACTCTCAGGACGGGAAGAGCTCTTCGAGGGCCCTTAGCTAGACCCAGAGCGGACATTTTTGTTTGCCAACACCCTCTGCTCTTGCCAACACCGCCCTGATTTCTCCTGAGGAAATGAACTCTTCCCTGGTTCTCAGGCATGCGGTTTAGGTACTGTGAGCCCCACTCCTAGTTCCAGGGATGAATCTTGATTGGCTTAAGCCAGTCCCTGGTGGCAGTGATTGGTTTAAAATCAGTACTTAACCCCAGCCCATAAGATGCAGGAAAATGTTTGCTAGGGTTTCTGAGAAAGAAAACCCCCTTCTTTGGGGGAAGTATGGAAATAAGGACGGATGTAGCCTCAAGAGTTCCTCAAATAGCTACTTTGCAACCAGGAGGGAGAGTATGCTGAGATTCAAACCCATGCTGAGGAAGGTGAGAAATCAACAGAAAGAAGTTGGGTCCCCTGGCACTTTGTTTGAGTTTATATCAGTCCACACCTGAGGTTAGCCCCATCCCTAAACTGTTTAGCAATGTGAGCCAATAAATTTCCTTTATTTTTAAAGCCATTTTGGGTTCAGGTTTCTGTTATTTGCAGCCTAAAGTTGTCCAGCTAATGCAAGCCTCCATAATCAGTGCCATAATAAACATAGACCTTCTAGTGAGAGGAAATTGGCCAGACACGGTGGTTCATGCCTGTAATCCTAGCACTTTGGGAGGCCAAGGAGGAAGGATCACTTGAGGCCAAGAGTTTGAGGCCAGCCTGTGCAACAAAGCAAGACCCCATCTCTACAAAAAATAGAAAAATTAGCTAGGTATGGTGGCTTGCACCTGTAGTCCCAGCTACTGAGGAGGCTGAGGCAGGAGGATCGCTCAAGCCCACAGTTTGAGGTTGCTATGAGCTGTGATGACGCCACTCTAGCCTGAGAGACAGAACAAGACCCTGTCAAGAAAAAAAGAAGACAGAGAGAGAGAGAAAGAGATAAGGAAAGAGAGAAGGAAAGAAAAAAAAGGAAGAAAGGAAGGAAGGAAGGAAGAAAATTGCTCACAGTTTCTGTGATGTGTTACCAGATGTTCAGCAGAGGGTAGGGGCCAGAGAATAGGAAGCCGGAAAGATGGGGTTTGGCACCCCTGGGTGAGGGGAGTCCCAACTGAAGACAGAACAAAGAGGACTTATCCACAGAGGGGAAGGGCTGTGCCTGGGTCCTGGCCTGTAGCCTATAGCCAGTGAGCCACATGTGACCACTGCTTTTGTAAATAAAGTTTCACTGGAACACAACAATGCTTTTTCATTTACATATTGCCTATGGCTGCTTCCTAGCTACCGGAGAAGAGTTGAGTAGCAGCAGCAAAGACAGTAAGGCCCACAAAGCCTACAATATTTACTCTCTGACCCTTTACAGAATAAACTTGCTGACACTCGATGTAGAACATAAAGCCTTGAACTAGGAATTTCAAGTATTAGGCAGGAGGCAGGGGAAATGTCATGGAGATATGAAGGAAGTTATGATGCTCCTTAGGGCTTTCACAATGACTCTGCATGTAAACACAGCAACACATAAGCTGATGTTTATGGCCACTCTGTTTTTCATGTGTTAACCCTTTTAATCCTTATCACTATTTATGAAGTTGGTAATGTTATAATCCCTGTTTAACAGATGAGGAAACTGAGGCACAAGTGGTTAAGTAACTTGTCCAAGGCCAGAGTGAGTGGGTGTCATGGGTGGTGTTCGATCTCTGGCTCTCTGGTTCATAACCATTGTGCTGTTCTCCCTCTCTAGACATCACCCACACCCACACCCGATCCTCATCCACCTGGCCCTGGGTGTTGGAAGGAGCTCCAGCAGGACATGGCCTGTGCTTCTGGGGTCATGTGAACTGTCTCGCCTGGCCTTGAGCGGGCCCTTTCCTATGGGGTATGGCCCCTGCCCAGGGTCATCCCAGCCCATCTGATGGTAGGTCTCTCTCCCTCTTGTGAGGATCACACAGCCTGCACTGCTCCAACCTCAGCTCCACCGGAATCTGAGCAGAGCTGCTTTGACTCTTCGGCTACTCTTTTTTCTTAATTTTTGTAGAGATGGGGTCCCACTGTGTTGACTGCGATAGTCTTGAACTCCCAGCCTCAAGCAATCCTCCCGCCTCTGCCTTCCATGGTGCTGGGATTACAGGCATGAGCCATGGGGCCCAGCCTCAGCTACCCTTTGATGCTTCTTGTGCTTAGGAGATGGTTAGCTCCCTGGGCATGAGTTCTCTGTGACGGAAGCCAGAGAGAGAATTGCCGGTGTGGACTGGGCCCACCTACCACCAGTCCTGATGTGGGAACCCAGATGACAGAAAATGGGTAGCTACAAGGGAGCAATGTGCTCACTTCTAAACTAGGAACTAGGAACTCACAGTGTGCAGAAGTTACAAACTTTGCCTTCCAATCTCAAAGAGATTGCAAATCATTTACTCCAACTTCCCATTTTACAGATGAGGAAACCGAGGGCTAGAGAGGCGATGTGGTTTAGCCAACATACCCAGCTGGCTCACAGCAGCATCCCAAGTCAAGTCCCAAGTTCTCTTTTCCATTTCAAGTGACAAAGCACATTACTGTCATTTTGCAGCTGCCTCTGATACCATGTGAGCGTGGGTATTTGCTCTGGGTCTCCTCAGAACATTTTCTTTTCTTTTTTTCTTTTTTTTTTTTTTGAGACAGAATCTCACTCTGTTGCCAGGGCTAGAGTGTCGTGGTGTCAGCCTAGCTCACAGCAACTTCAAACTCCTGGGCTCAAGCAATCCTTCTGCCTCAGCCTCCCAAGTAGCTAAGACTACAGGCATGCGCCACCATGCCTGGCTAATTTTTTCTATATGTATTTAGTTGGCCAACTAATTTGTTTCTATTATTAGTAGAGACGAGGTCTCGCTCTTGCTCAGGCTGGTTTCGAACTCCTGACCTTGAACAATCCGCCCACCTCGGCCTCCCAGAGTGCTAGGATTACAGGTGTGAGCCACCATGCCCGGCCAGAACATTTTCTTATTAAAAATACTGACACAGGGCAATGACTGACATCTCTTGTTTTAGTCATAAAATGCCAAAGCCTGTAGGGCAGTGATTCCCAGAGTGAGGTGCTCACACCACAAGTAGGTGAGACATAAGATGATTTCGCATGGTACTCACTTTTTAATTTTAAGTGTAATTTATTTATGTTATGTACAGTGGGGAAGTATTTAAGTGGACGCCACATCTATTAATGTTTGTTATGTTTGTATACAACTGTTTAGGAGGAGGCACAGTAAAAATTACATATAATCAGTAAACAATAGCATGGCTGATTTGAGGATTGAAAAAAATATCTATGCTGGTGACTGACATTTTCAGAAATTCTGTTCTGGAGAGTACCAGCAACATGGGGGAAGAGATTTAAATCAAAGACCCATAATGCAAAGACATACTCCCAGCCTCATTAATTACAAAAGAAATACAAAACAAAACTACAGTGAGATATAATTTTTCACCTTTCAGAATGGTAAAGATTAGACAGTGTGTTCTCACTTTGGCAGTGCAGTACTAACTTTGGAATAACACGGAGTGTTTGCATAGTCTCTGGGTGCAGATGACATGCAAATTATCGGCAAGTCCCGTGAGACTGTTGTATCAGTAATCAAGTTGGTGTTATTGAGAACAGCATTCTTTTTTTTTTTTTTTTGAGCAAGAAAAAGGAGAGAGGAAAAAAGTAAGATCTTTGAGATTAAGTAAAAATTCTATAGTCCTGAATATTAATTGGAAAATTCACTA
Organism: Lepilemur ruficaudatus; assembly: GCA_963574885.1. NCBI lineage: Eukaryota > Metazoa > Chordata > Mammalia > Primates > Lepilemuridae > Lepilemur > Lepilemur ruficaudatus. The sequence goes on from CAUYRT010077256.1 coordinate 34,303, forward strand.
TAAACTCATGATATAGTTTAAATATATACATTCCCTAGCTTTGTCTATTGAAAAAAATAATGAATAGATTAATGTCCAACCCAGTAGAAATAAACACCTCTAATACCCTGATTGAGGTCTCCAACTGCCATTTCTCTCTAAAAGGAACCAGGGTTCTTTGGAGAAATGGCTGATGTTGTTCGATACAGAAAGTATACAAGATAAGCCTGGAACATCTTTTCAAAGGAGAAAGCAAGCAACAAAGTATCAAAGACCGTTAGCGTGATGTCAGAGGCCTCAAAGCCAACTGGAAGAGGCTCTCCCTGGAGAAAAATGGGACAATTCGAACATCAGTAAGGATAAAACCACAGTGGAACAAAAGGCATAAATACATTTCAATCCCCAAACTTATATTAAAAACAATTCAAAACAAAAGAAAACCTTATTGATTACGTTTCAAAGACACTAATGAACCAACTCATTATTTTTTAAAAATTGGAAATTAATGTAAAGAATGGAGCTTTCATCATCTGTTTCCTACACGTACTGTACCTTTGGGTAACCAAATAGTGGATGAGGAGATGTTTCTCTTTTTAGATATTTTCCAGGTACTAACTGAAGATGGAATGATGGAATAACACCATTTTGAAATGATCATCAACGGCTGCTCACATCAAGAAGAAACCCAACTGGGTATGATGGGTCTTCTGAGGGAAGAACAGAGCTCTACCTATGAAGTAGTCTAACCTTGTCTCCAAATTACATCTGATCAAAACTCTAGATCTAACTACCAATTCACTGGAGGAACACATTAAATGATACCATGGGATTACAGTCAGCAAAATGCTGCTGCAAGGACATGCACCTATCATCCTGGCTACTGGGCAGACTGAGGGAGGAGGTATTGCTTGAGTCCAGGAGTTTGAGTCCCGCCTGGGCAATGTAGCAAGACCCTGTCTCTTAAAAAAAAAACTATGGGAAACTTTACAGGGAAAACAATCTAACTTCTTCAATAAATAAATTGAGACACAGAAAGGAAGGAGAACCTATAAATTTTAAAAAAGACTTAAGGAACATTGGAGCCCAGTGTGGTGGCACGTGTCCTTAATCCTGTTAGCAAAAGCTTGGCCACTTGTCCATGAGGCCGAATCAGAAGAACGAGGACAAGTGGTTTGAGGAGGAAGGAAAGAGAGTTTACTTTGCAAAGGAGGAAAAATGGTAGACCTTCTCATCTCAAAATCCCAAATTTCCTAAACATAGGCAGAAATACAGAGCTTTTAAAGGGAGGGTTCTCAGCTTCAGGCAAATAGTGTGGTTAATTATTCTAACCATCCCATCTCTGCCAAAGACAAAGCCTGTGAACTGGCTCAGCAGGGCTGGTGCCCCCTGGGAGTTTTAACAAAAGACTTAACCTGCCTCAGGGATGCAGGCCAGAATGCAGGTCCCAAAAACAGTAGGGGAAGTTTCAAGGAGACATAAAAATCTCTTTGCCATTTTTTTTTTCCAGGCCATTCCCTCTTTTACAATCCCAGCTACTGAGGAGGCTGAGGCAGGAGGATCCTTGAGTTCCAGACCAGCCTGGGCAACAAATGTTGAAATGTATCCAAATGTCAAAGTACATATAATTTGACCCAGGAGTTGCACTTTTGGGATTATAACCTAAAGAAATGCTCACAAGGATGTTCCCTGAGACATTGTTAGTGATAGCAGGGAAACAGCAAACGACCCCAATGTCCATCAATAGTGGGTATTTAAATGAATTACAGTACATCTGTATAGTGGAATGCCATGAAGCTGTTAAGAAGAATGAGGAAGATCCATACCTATGCTATAATAAAAAGTAAATATTTGGTCTTTCTCCCTGCTTCCCAGCACAGACCTCCTAAGTCCCTTGGAACTTACTATTATATGTTAATGAGATGATTCACTGGGGAAGAGGAGACCTTCTTAGCTTCAGGATAGCAGCAGGTGATCAGAAAAACCAAGTTCTAAAGGGTTAGAACTTTTCAGGGCCCCCACCCTCTACCCCCTTGGCCCGCCACTCCCCCCACCTCCAGAGAGGGGCAAGAACTAGAGATTGAGTTCAGTCACCAGTGGCCACTGATTTAATCAATCATGCCTACATAATGAAACCTCCATAAAAACCCCAAAACACATCCGTGCCATGAGGGCAGCGCACCCCGACTCCATGGGGACAGAAGCTGCTGTCCATGGATCATTTGGGACCTTACCCTAGTAGGTACCTCTTCATCTGCTGTTCATTTCTATCCTTTGTAATAAACTGTATTAGTAAGTATAGTGTTTTCCTGAGTTCTGTGAGTTGTTCTAGTGAATTATCAAACCGGGGTTGAGGGGCTGTGGAAACCCCAAATTTGTAGTCTCTTGGGCAGAACTGTGGGTAGCCTGGGCACACCATTTGCAGCTGGTGCTGAAGTGTGGGCAGTCCTGTAGGACTGAACCCTGTTGGTTTTCAGTTGCCATAGACACCCAGGTTGAAGGTCACGTAACCTGAGCATGCCAAGATAAACCAAGTGTGCAACCAGGGATGGAACCTAAGTGCTTGGATTGAGGAGCCAGCACTGAATTAGGAAGCGGACACTGCATGGCAGGATCTAGGATCCAATCATATTGAGCCCTGGCACCCTCTGGCAGGCAAGATCCAGTCAGATCATATCTCCCAACATCACCTCATTGAAAGATGGAATCAGATCACTCATCATTACTCTCTGACTGTAAAACAAACCAGCCTTTGCTCAGGGACACACTGCTTTGGGAACTATCTCTAAAGTGCTCCTTACTTGTGCAAAGTAATAAAACCCCCTTGCTATAACTGGCTTAGCTGTGTCTATTGGCCTGATAGCTGCCAAGCAAACTAACCCCTCTGTTTGGGAGGTACAGCCCTTAACCTGTGGGGTCTGAGCTAACTCTGGGAAGTTAGTGTCAGAATTGGATTGAATTGTTGGACACCCAGTTGGTGTTGAAGAATTAGAGAACTGGTTGGTGTCTGGGGAAAAAAGAAAACCCAACATATATCGTTATGGAAAGATCTCCAAGACTTATCTTTTTTTTTTCCAAGACAGACTCGCACTCTGTCACCCTGGGTAGAGTAGAGTGGCATCATCATAGCTCACTGCAGACTCAAACTCCTGGGCTCAAGCAATCCTTTTGCCTCAGCCTCCTAAGTAGCTGGGACTTGCTCAGGCTGTTCTCAAACTCCTGAGCTCATGTGATCCTCCCACCTCAGGCTCCCGGAGTACTAGGATTACAGATGTGAACCACTGTGCCCAGCCCAAGACTGAGACTAAAAAAAAAAAAAAAGCAAGTTCCAGTTCATTGAACAGAACACAATTCTATCATTGTAAAGCAAGCCCAAATCCATTCTTAGTTCATTTTTTTCATCCAACAAGTATTTATTGTGCACCAATTGTGTACCAGAGTGCTGTGCTAGGCATATGTACAAATGAAAATGTATTTTAAAAGCTCCAAATGGAAACTGACCAAATTGGACACAGCTATTACCCCCAGGGAGAGGTGCCAGATTGGAAAGAGATGTTAATTTTTTATTTTATATACTTCTGGATTCTTTAAGTTTTCTTTCACAAACTCTTATTGCTTTTGTAATTTAGACAATGTAAGAAACACAAGACGCACGTAAGACCTTTTCTTGCTTGTTCCTAGAAAGAGAAGACTGAAATCGGCAGAACCTTGGCAGCATGAGGAGGAAATGACACCATTCTGCAGTAATTAGTAAATGTCATTATGCGCCTCCTGACGAGATGCAATGGGAAGCACACACCAGCACCTGCCAAAAATGCTTAATCTGAATCTAATCATAGGGAAACAATCAGACTAATACAGATTATGCAGGCATTCTATATGACAACTGGCCTGGAATCTTTGAAAACATCAATGCCATGAAATAAAGAAATAAAGAAATAAAAAAGGCAAGAAGATTACTCTAGGTTAAAGGAGGCTAAAGAGATATGTTGACAAATGCTATGTGTGATGTGAACCTTGTTTAGCTCATGAATCAAAACAACATATTAATATTTTTTAAAGTTATAATACATTATGCAAAAATTAGTTGCCTCAGGCTTGGGCACGGTGGCTCACGCCTGTAATCCTAGCACTCTGGGAGGCTGAGGCGGGAGGATTGCTTGAGCTCAGGAGTTCAAGACCAGCCTGAGCAGGAGCGAGACCCCGTCTCTACCAAAAATAGAAAAAATGAGCCAGGCATGGTGGCGCCAGTCCCCGGTAGTCCCAGCTACTCGGGAGGCTGAGGCAAGAGGATCGCTTGAGCCCAGGAGTTTGAGGTTGCTGTGAGCTAGGCTGACACCATGGCACTCTAGCCAGGGCAACAGAGTGAGACTCTGTCTAAAAAAAAAAAAAAAATCAGCTGCCTCAAGGTTGAGAGTTGGAGCCAGTTTAAAAAAAAAGTTGTATTTCTGTACACTAGTAATGAACAATGCTTTCTTTATTTCATTTTCAGAATCCAATTTAGAATACCATCAAAAAGAATATACTATTTTGGAATAAATGTAACCAAAGCAGTGTGTGAGACTTGTACACTGAAAACTGCAAAATATCGTTGAAAGAAGTTAACAAAGACCTAAGTAAACGGAAAGACATCCCATGGTCACAGATTAGAAGACCTTAGTACTGGTAACATGGCAATATTCCTCACATGGATATACAGATTCAGTGCAATCCCTATCAAAATCTCATCTGATATTTTTTGCAGAAATTGAAAAGCTGATCCTAAAATTCAAATTTCAAAATCTTATACAAAAATTAGCTCAAAGTGGATCAAAGTTACAAATGTAAGAGCTAAAACTATAATACTCTTAGAAGAAAACATAGGGGTAAATGTTTATGACCTTGGATTAGGCAACAATTTCTTAAATATGACAAAAAAAAAGCACAAGCAACCAAAGAAAAAAATATATATATTGTTGTCTATCAAAATTTAAAACTTCTTTATATCAAAGGGCATGATCAAGGAATCAAAAAGACAATATATAGAATGGGAGAAAATATTTGCAATTCATATAACTGATGAAGGTCTAATATCTGAAAAATCTTACAACTCAACAATAAAAAGGCAAATAATGCAACTAAAAATTAGGCAAAGGATTTGAATAGACAGTTCTCTAAAGAAGAGAGAATTTCTACAAGTAGCCAACAAGCACATCAAAAGAAGCTCAACATTATTAACCATTAGAGAAATGTAAATAAATCAAAACCATAATGATATACCACTTCATACCCTCTAGGATGGCTATGATACAAAAAAAATGGAAAACAGTGAGTGTGGGTGAGAATGTGGAGAAATTGGAACCCTCATACATTGCTGGTGGGGATATAAAATGATACAGCCACTTTGGAAAAGTGTTGGGTGATTCCTCAATAAATTAAACGTAGAGTTACCACATGACCCCATAATTCCTCTCCCAGGTATAAACAGAGAGAACTGAAAACATATGTTCATATAAAAACTTGTACATGAATGTTCATAATAGCATTATCATAATAGCCAAAAAGTAGAAACAACCTGGATGTCCATCAACTGATGAATGGATAAACAAAATGTAGATATGCATACAATGGAATATTATTCAGCCATAAAAAAGGAAATATTGATACATGCTACAATGTAGATGAACCTTGAAAACGTTATGCTAAGTGAAAGAAGCCAGACATAAAAGACCATATATGCGATTCAATTTTTATGAAATGTCCAGAATAGGCAAATCCATAGAGACAGAAAGCAGATTAGTGGTTGCCAAGGGCTGGGAGAATGGGAAGTGACTGCTAATGAGTATGGGGTTTCTTTTTGGGGTGATGAAACTATTCTGGAATTAAATAATGGTGATGGTTGTACAACATTGTGAGTATACTGAAACCTGAATGAATCTAGAAATAGCCAAAACTATTTTTTTAATTTTTAATTATTATGGGTACATAATATTTGTATATCTTGATAGGGTACATGTGATGTTTTGATACAGGTATACAGTGTGAATTAATCATCAGGGTAATTGGGGTATCCATCATCTCAGGAATTTAACATTTCTTTATGTTAGTAACATTCTAATTCCACTTTTTTAGTCATTTTAAAGTACGTGCTAACTTATTGTTGATTATAGTCACTTTGTTGTGCTATCAAAAAAACTATTTTTAACAAGTAGGACAGTGGGAGGTCTTATACTACGTAATTTTTGAGAGTAGGTCTTGAAAAACATTAGTAATCAAGACAGTATGTGATGTTATCATGAAGACAAACATATATCAAGGGAACAAACAGGGTCCAGAAATTGATCCACACTTTTACGGTCAATTGATTTTTGACAAAGCTGTCAAAGTAATTTGGTGGGGAAAAGACAGTCTTTTTACTAAATGGTGCTGAAATAACTAGATATCCACATGGAAAAAAAATAATGACCTCTATCCTTACTCTATGCCATACCCCAAAATTAACTAAAAATGGATGGTAGACCCAAAAATAAGATCTAAAACTATTACATTAAACTTCTACAACAGGGTGGGGAACCTGTGGCCCTAAGGCCACATGTGGGCTTCTAGGTCCTTAAGTGTGGCCTTGAGACTGAATCTGAATTTTACAGAACAAATCCTTTTATTTTTATTAATACATTTTTGTTTACCTTTTATATTTTTATTTTATTTTTAAAATGAATGTACTTAAAATACCAAAGAATAAAATAAGTTTCAACAAAATAATCCTTCCAGATTGGCACAATTAGAACATTAGTAAGCCATAAGGGCTAAATTGATGGTTGCTGTGATCATGATTTATCTCTAACTTCCCTCACCTGACTGGCGCCACTACCACACGCCATTACTGCAGGCGGCTGGAAGGCAAGAGTTTATGGGGGTCGAGTACGCCAGTCGGTGATCAGCTTTTGACAAGACCGCACTGTGTTTCTGTTTGAAATGGAGTTTGCGAACAGTTGCACAGCTCGATGGTATTTTTTAAATTTGTCTGCCTAACAGCCCACCATGTCAAAGAAGACCAAGAGAACGCTGAAGAAAACAGATTTTTTAATGAGGATTGGGAATTGCAATATTATCTTGTTTCTGTTAAAGATATGATTTGCTTGCTTTGTGATACTGCAATATCAACATTAAAGAAATTCAATGCTCATCAGCATTATAACGGTAATAAGGACCATAAATATTTTAAATTAGAGGGAGAGGTGTGAAAGGTTGTACTGCAGAAATTAACAGATGAAAAGCAAAAGTGAAGACAATTCTTTCAAGCAGCAATAAGACCTAGAAATAATGCCACTGAAGCAACTTTTAAAGTAGCTTATAGACTCAGGAAAAAAAGGAAACCATTCAGTGATATGGAAATTATGAAAGAATGCATTGTCAAAGTTGTAGGATGCTTAGACCCTGATACCGTTTCAAAGTACAAACAACGGCCTCTTTTAAGGAGACCCATAACTGATCTGCAGCATGAATTAGCCTTCGACTTCACAGAACAATTTCATTCCATACTTCAAAAGGAAAATATATATTATTCAATTGCTTTCGATGAATCAGCATCTGATACTACAGACAGGTGCAGGTTTTACACTTCATTAGGGTCATAACAGAAGATTTTCTTTGCTGCGAAGAGTTAACTCACTTTAGGCACTCTTGTGAACAGAACACAGGTACAGATATCTCCAACAACTTTCAAGATAAATGTCATGAAGTTGGACTGAATTTGGTAAATTTAGTGAGTGTATGTACAGATGGTGTACCTTCCATGACAGGAAAACATGAAGGGTTTATTGCACAGATAAAAAAAAAAAAGTATTAACAGATCTAGATGCTCATTTCTTTTCATTGTATCTTGCATCAGCAAAATCTCTGTGCTAAAGCTATTATTTTAAGTGATACTTTGCAAAAAGTTATAAATATTGCTAACTATATTCATGCAACATGGCATCATCTGTTTTGTAACATGGGAAAGTTGAACGACGAGGTATTCAGTGCAGATTTGCCATATCAGTCTGAAGTGCATTGGCTATTGCAGGGACAGGTGTTAGTCCAAAATTTGATCTCTGTGAGAACAGATAGTTGAATTTTATGAAGAACAAAATCAGCAATGTGAATAATTGAAAGATTTCTATAGGAATGCAGCATTTCTGTATGATATCATGTCAACTCAAAACAATTTGAGCATCAATTGAGTTCTCAGTAGATCAGCAGTCCCAACCTTTTTGGCACCATGGAGCCTTTTCATGGAAGACAATTTTTCCACGGACAGGGAGCAGGGAGGGATGGTTTTGGGATTATTCAATTGCAATACATTTATTGTGTACTTTATTTCTATTATTATTACATTGTAACATGTAATGAAATAATTATACAACTCACCATAGGTTGGGCACTGCTATAGTAGATGACATTTTAAAGTCATTGACTGATGCTAAGAAAGATCCAGTTGAAATAAGGAAAAATGCAGTCGAATATCCATGCCTTCAGCAACAAGTCCGGAAAATGCTTTCTTGCTTTTCAACTACTATTGCTGAGAATCTATACTGTCTTACCTAACCCAAATCAAGAAGCCATTAATGTCACAAATAACTGATACTCATCTAGAGGATCAACTGAAACAGTGGACCTCCATGCTGCAACCAAATATTCCAATGCTTTCCAACAAAAAGCAGACACAATGAAGTCATTAAAAGCTTAGTTTACTTTAAAATGAACAGTTTTCATTTTTTGAAATAATTCATAATAGTTAGATTTTTACAAAATAATGTACACTTTTAAGCATATCTAATTGAAGTTTCTTGAATATTGCCTTGGTTACAGCTAAATTAATGCGGCTTTCCAACATGAAAAGGTTCCCCACCCCTGTTCTAGAAGAAAACATAGGAGAAAATCATTAACCCATGACGCTGGGTTAAGCAAAGATTTCTTAAACAGGACACAAAAAGTTCAAACTATTAAAAAATTACTAAAAGGTGCTTCATCAAAATAGAAAACATTCACTATTCAATAGTCACAGGTAAGAAAATGAAAAGGCAAGCCACAGACTAGGAGAAAATTATTTGCAAAACATATATCTGAAAAAAAAATCACAAAAAAATATATCTGACAAAGGGCATGACTAAAGACTATAAAGAATGATTACAACTCAATTATAAAAAGACATCCAATAAAAAGCTGAACAAAAGATTTGAACAGACACTTCACAAAAGAAGATATGTAAATGGTCAGTAAGTCCATGAAAAGATGTTGTACATCATTAATCATCAGGGAAATGCAAATTAAAACCACTATAAGATAGCATTATACACCCACCAAAATGGCTAAAATGAAAAGACTGACAACACCAAGTACTGACAAGGATGCAGAGCACTGGGACTCTCATACAGTGCTGGTAGTAACAGAAAATGGTACAGCCACTTTGGAAAACATTACATGGCAGTATCTTATCAAGCTAAACATACAGTTGCCATGTGACCCAGAAATCTCATTCTTATGTGGGGTTTTTTTTTTTGAGATAAATGAAAATATATGTTCACACAAAGACAACCGAAATGTACATCAACTGGAGAATAGATAAACAAATAAGGGTATAGTCATCCAATAGAATATTCCTCAGCAATAAAAAGGAAGGAATTACACAACCATTCATGACTGTCTTAATCTCATCAAAGCACAATTTACTTATCTGCAAGATTAGATAACAATACTTCTTTCACAGCATTTAAAAAAAATTTTTTTTAAAGGCAGAGTCTTGCTCTGTTGCTCAGCCTGGAGTGCAATGGCATGATCCTAGCTCACTGCAGCCTCAAACTCCTGGGCTCAAGCAATCCTCCTGCCTCAGTCTCCTGAGTAGCTAGGACTATGAGCGTGCCAATGCACCTGGCTTATCATAGCATTATAACGAGGGTTGAATTCAATAAAGTACACTAAAATGTCTATTTCTGACCCTGGAGGGAGGGGAAAGGAATGAAGGAAATATAAATACACACGACATAGATCAAACTCAAAAATATTATGCTAAGTTTTAACAATCAAGCACCAGAGACTATATTCATCATATAAAATTCTAGAAAAGGTAAAACTATGGTGACAGAAATTCTAGAAAACTATGGCTGCCTGGAGCTGGGAACTGGGGTAAGGGACTGACTACAGATAGTCAGGGGGACCTTTTTACCATTATAGAACTGTTCCATATCTTGATTATTGTGGAGAGTACACAACTGTTTGCAATTACCAAAATTCATCAAATCGTATACTTAAAACAGGTGAATTTTATCATATTATGCCTCAGTAAAGCTAGAAATAAATAAAATACTGATGTGGGGGCCCCATCCCAGAGATTCTGCATGAATTAATGTTGGAGGAGGCCTAAGACTGGATAGTCTTAATAGCTCTCCCAGGATAGTCCAAGATGTAGTCGGGAAGACTCTTGCATTAGAGAACGCAAGCCTTGTGGATAAGGTATTTGAAGGGAGGGGCTTTTTTTGTGTGATCACACGTCCAGCACTCAAAGTTATAGGTTCCATCTCTGCCAACTTTTCCCCAGATACCCTCCTCCTACCTACACTCTGCTTTCATTCTCCTCCCCCATCCAAACTCCTAGCCCTTTCATGCTGACCTCAGATAAGCAAGAAGAAAGTGAGGCAGAAAGCAGTTCACACTAAAGTGTGAATGACTGATGGCCAAATTTTATATTTCTGTAGAGGCTGCTAATTCATCCAGAGGAATTCTTTTAAAGAATTCCTGGCAGCATGACCTTCAAAAGTGTCTTCCTACTCTGCCCATTGCTTGAGGGTGTTCCTGCTTTAAGGAGGTATAAAGTCCAAAAAGCCCAGATGAACACTAATCAATCATTCACCCCTTCATCATTCATTCATTCCCTCAGCAGACATGTACTAGGCACTGACTTTGTTTTGAACCTTGTTAGGTGCTGGGGCAGTTGGAGGAATAAGAGATGCCAAATGGCCAGGATCCTTGAAGAGCCTTGTGGACTAACGACATGAGGAGCCGTGGACTTGAAGAGCCATAGAATTAATTGTAGTGTAGTGTCACCAATGCTGGAACCAAGATAAGTCCCTCTAGAGACAGTCATGCCTAACTGGACCTGGGTGTAACTGGCTCCATGAACAAATCTCAATGACCCCAATATGCTTCTTTAAAATCCTCTCCCTTATCTAACTACTTGATCTTTTGAGTTGTTTCCCAGAAATGGTGGATTTTCTGTAAGACAAAGAAGTTGAGATTCTGAAGGTCCCTGGGCAGACTTCAGTGACATCAAGACTTAACATCCCCCACTACCTGCCCCAATGCACATGGCCTCTCCTTAAAAAATCCATGACCTGTGTTAGTCAGGAGACAGATTTGAGGCAGCTTCTTCCATTCTCCCCAAAAGATGTCTTTCTTATTAAAAATTCCTTTCTTCCTTGGTGATCCTCATGGTCTCAGTAACTGGATCTTTATGCGGTGAGCAACTAGACCTGGGTCAAAACCTTCTGCGATTTCAATAACATGGGAAGGGAGGGTTTCAGAGATAAAGTCACAGGTGAGCTGAGCTTTGACAGGTGAAAAAGGATCTTACCAGGTAGAAGAGGAAGCAGCCAGGTGGAGGAAGGATTAACTGGGGGAGTGGTGAAGCGCCTCATGTGGTTGCGTCAGAGAGGGCATGGGGAGGCTGGAGGCTGTCTCAGTGACATGGACCTAGTGCAAGTCTTTTATTTGGGAGGCTCGTCCAGGAAGCAGGAGTAGAGGATAGGGAAAGGGAGACAGAGACAAACAAGAAGGGAAAGCCAGTAGTAGGCTCATTAGTGACTTGTTACTACTGTGAGCAGCTGGGGCTCATTCCTGTTGGTGACCACAGAGCAACCATATAAAATGTGCCTCAGGAAGTCCCTCCAAAGATGGGAGCTTGGGAGCATTTATTAACCAGTGCCTATTTCCACTGGCCATGGGATATCCTTGGAGGAGTTAACTTCCACGTTTCTATGTGGGCTGCTCTTAAGAGCATTGCAACTTTGAAAAGAGCCCTAAGGCAGAAGAGAGTAGTGCAGGTGGGTGTTTGAAGTGAGACCCCAGCTGCCCAAGGGAACTATCCACTGCAGCTGCAGCAGAAATCCAAGCTAGGCCAAGGCGAGGTGGCATGGGACACAAAAGTCATCTGCTACCAAGGGGTCACTCAGGTTGGGGTGACTAAATGGGTGCAGCAAGCAGAAGAAATTCAGGAAGAGAGTTTGGAAAAGTAGGCTGTGGTCAGAGGATCCATGGCAAAGGGTCTCATGTGCCAGGCTACAAAGTTTAAACTTAATTTGCCAGGCCCTGGCACCTGGTAGGTGCTCAGCAAATATTTATTGAATGACTGAATGCCAGTGCCAGATGCACCTGCACCAAGCTCTTGCAAAGCTGCTGGGCTTTAGAATCCAGCAGACTAGTTGTGTGACCTCATCTTTTTGACTTCCATTTCTCTCTCTCTGTAGAGGTGACCATAATACCTTCTTTACAGGGTTGCTGGGAGGAATTAGAGGAGATCAGAGACATACGGCAACTAGAAGTGTGGACTCAATAAATGTCAGCCACCCTAGCCCTGTGCCCATGATGACCCAAAGCCAAGTAATAAAGCTGAACTATCCACCAGCTGGAGACAATGAAGGCTGCTCCTGGGATCTGTTTAAGGAAGATGTATGCTGGCATTTCCAGCTATATTGGTCCTTGTGGAAAAAATTAGTGGTAGTGGTAACAACTTCCTTGGGCCAAAAGGGACTCATACCACTGCTGTAATTAAAGGACAGGGTTGAAATTATCCTCCCAGGGAGCTTACACATTCAGAAATTGATGCTTACAGTAACTTACAGCTTTCTTTTTCTTTGTGCATGTAAATATACATATTGAAATATCTTCCAATCAATACACTGTTGACTGAGGTCATCCATCACCATGGTGTTGCGTTTTCTCTCCTGTTCTGAAATCTTAACAGAGGCCAAGACGCTTGTGGACTCTGACGGAATGAATACCCCCGCACCGGCTGGCTGTAGGCATTGGGAGCTTCTCAGTTCTTCTCAGTGGGCAAAGGAGATTGTGATGGCCGCTGGGTCTTCAAAGTATGAAGCAAAGGTGGGAGAGAAAGCAGAATGAGAAATTCCGTGAAGGACTGAGAAATCACTCAAACTGGGGAATACGAAATTAGTATGTTTTAAAACATATCCATTCCTCCACAGCAGTCTGACATGAAGACAAACACTGTGATGATTCATGCCAGTGGCACACCAAATTTACAAAAAAAAGAAAAAGAAAATGAAGAAGGAAGAGGGATATTAGCAAAATGTGTAAACACAGACTTCGGTAAGAAAGTAAATTTTGGAGTTGAGAAGCCTCTGTGGGAAGCACATCTGCCCCAGCTGGGAGTGATTCACAACAGAAGCAGAGCAGCAAAGGCAAGGTGGGAGATTCATTCATCTGTCTGTTCATTCCTTCCTTCATTCATTCACTTCAACAATTATCAATCATCTTTTTGTCACACTCTGCAAGAAGGAGCAGGAATACAAAAATGAGAGACACAATCCCTGCCTTAAAATGGAATAGGGGCAAAGATAAAGGCATATACAGGATCAAGTGGTGATACAAACATGAGGGGGTAGGGCCCCCCAAACCAAAGGCTTCTCAGAGGTGGATATCCCCAGGCAGCATGCAGTTTTGCATAGGTGTAGGGGGAAACAGGAGTTCCAAGGAACTGAACAAAGAATGCAAGGTCTTTGGGGACAGCATTGAGCTGGTAAGACTAAATTTTAGGAGGAAGGCAGAGAGGTGGGCAGAGACCAAATGTGGGAGGACCTCCTCTGTCATGCAAAGCAGTCTAGACTCTACCCTGTAAGAAATAGGGAACCACTGAAGGGTTTTGAGCAAAAGCATGGCACTATCTCATTTGTGGTTAAGAAATAAGTATCTTCCTTGTAACCTTGAGGGATCAATGGAAGGGGACTGAAAAGTGGGAGCAGGATGGCCTGTGCCAGGTTCAGGTGACAGGTGAGGGGCAGAGCTACTCAGAGAAGGTCATTAAGTTTAGCTTCCGTTCGGGGAGGGCGTCGTGGGGAGGAAGAGTTTCCCCGCTGCCAAGTCGCTTAGGCTCTCACAGTACCAATTTCCTCATCCTTAATATGAAGGAAGCGTGAATCATTCATAAGGTCCCCCCTTCCTGGCAAGCACGAGACAATTCGTTCATCAGGACCTCTCTCAGCAGGCAGTAGGGCCTCACCCAGATCCCTGGAGAAGAGGAATGGGAGAAAGAGGAATGGGGGTGTCCCCACCCCGCCCTGCCAGGAGTCTCTACCCAAGCTCCTTTCTTTTCCTCCCTAGGGGAATTGTCTGAGGCCACAAAGAGGAGGGAGGTGGAGTGGAGGGTCCTTTTAGACACCCACTAGGGTCCTCTACTAGGCCCCTGCAGCCATGGTTTGATTCAGTCATGCAGGAGTGCCCTCAGCTTTGAAGTCACAGGAGCCTTCAGCTCAGCCACTTGGAGCTGTCCCCTGGAAAAGCTCTAGTGAGCAGTGGAGAGAACGCTTAATGGGACCCCTCCCCAAACAAACCCCCAAAGTTTTATCCCCAGCTTTGGATTAAACTGCTCTGTGATCTTGAACAAGATATTTCAAGACGCCCAACAAATCCCCGCGAAGAGCAACCCCGCGGGTCAGCGGACGGCTCCCTGCGACACCTGCTCTCGCCACCGCGCCACACCGCCTTTCCCTCACCTTTCCTCATTGTTGTCGGGCGCCGCCCTGACCCTGGGCGGGCGAGGCTGCGAGGAGCCGGGCGGCGGGGGGTTGGCTGGGGTCCAGAGCGCCCCCGAGCGTCCCTCACCCGGGCTCCCGTGTCGCGCCATCCGCGCGGGCCCGCGCTCGGGTGCAGGGAGCCGGCGCCGACAGCGCGCTGCGGCCGGAGCTGCGCAGCCGGACCAGCCGCGGAGGAGAGAGCCGGCCCTGCCACGGCCAGCTCCGGGAATCGCTGGCGCCTCCGAGGTGGGCAGCACCGCAGGCCGCCCCGCCAGGCCTGGCCCGGCGCCACCGAGGCTCCGCCCCCGCCGCGGCGCTCCAGACGCCCGAGCTCGCGGGGCGCCCGACCCGGCTGCGGGGGCTGCCCGGGGCGGGCCCAGGGTCCCCAGGCGCCCGCCCCTGCCGCGGATAGCCGCTTACGTCAGGGAGGCGAAACCGAGAAGAGGGAAAAAAAAAGGCTCCGGGGCGGAAGGGGAAAAACTTTATTTTTTCTCTTTTTCTCTTGTGGGGCTGCAGTGGCGGGCAGGCGACTGCGCCAGCGCGGGCTTCCCTGAGAGGGCCGGGCGCGACCCCAGCCGGCTGCGGCGCGGAGGAGCCGGGCCCGGGAGGCCCGACGGGGCGCCGGGCATGTGGGACCCGGAGGAGTTTGAGCGCCACTGGCAGGCCGAGTTCCCCGGGGAAGAGGCGCCCGTCATGAGGCTGGACTCGGTGCAGGACATGGAGCGGGAGCTGGAGCATTGCAAACTCAACCTGAAGCGGCTGCAACAGGTGCTGGCGGAAGAGAAGTTCAAAGTCTTATACCTGCAGGCTGCCCTGGCCGGGGAGAAGCTAAACCCCGGCTGCAGGCGCCCGGCAGGCGGAGACGGCTGCAGCGGGGGAGCCTCGGCGGAGGAGCCAGCGCCGGCCGGGCCGGAGCGAGCGCCGCCACCATGCGAGCAGGAGGGCGCAGAGGACGGCGGCGGAGTCCCCCGGGGCTCCGCGCGCCCAGACCCGGGGGTGGCGGCGAAGGCCGAGTCTCCCCGCTACGTGTGCCTGGACCTTCCCAACTGGCCCCGGGCGGCGGGGGGAGGGGGCGCGGTGCGCAGCCTGACCGCTGCCATCCACCAGCAGCTGCTACAGCCTCGCCTCCTCTTCAGCCCCGGGGAGGATTGCACGCCCCCCGGCCACGATGGCACTGTTCCCAAAGCTCCTGGACAGGATCTGTCCTCGGGGACTCGCACGGGGCGGGGCTCAGAGGAAGGAGAGCCGGACGCCTCGGGCGCGGACGATGGGGGCGACAGCAGTGACCACGACTTCGAGATGGTGGATTTGAACGAGAAATTTGTACTGGGCCACTTGCTAGTGGCCCCCTGCCGGTTCGGGACTCGCGATGAGCCGGGGAAGCCGGCGCGGGCGTGCAGCCCCCACCGCTGGATGCACCTGATCCCCGGGGGCCGGAGGCAGCATCGCCGGAGCGGTGACCCGAACCACCTGGAGACGGAGGCTAAGGACGGTGGGGGCTCGCCCCTAGCCGCGGATGAGCCCAGGCGCGGGGCCCGCGAGCACCTCCCCCAGTGGCGGCGCAAGAGGTTCCTGCGGGTGCCCGAGCGGGACTCGCCCAGCCACAGCTCGCCAGAGAGGGGCAGCGACTGCAGCCACAACAGCTCGGATCACGAGGACAGCCTCTCTGCAGGTAGGTGCACCCCTCTTTAGATCCTCGCCCGGCGCATCCCGGAGCTGCTGGTATCCCTTCTTGGCAGACCTTGATGTCCTGTTTAACCTCAGGCACCTAGAAAGGAGGAGGATGACATGTACCTGTTTACCCTAAAGCCACTTGTGGAACTTTAAAAAAGATGGTGCACAGTGATCTGGGACTTTGGCGAGTTTATGAAAATAAGCATTATGACAATGGCAAGGAGTGACAGAATGGTGCGTTTGGCTAGACCCTGGGAGGAACCTTTCACTTAAGGCCTCAGCCTTTCTGCTCTGACTATTGCAACATCACTCACCACCCCCGCCTCCAGCCCACCTTCCACAGGTCCACCAGATTCCTTTGCACCACCCTGATAATATCCTTCTCATAAAATCTAGTGGTCCCCCATTTTCCCCAAATTCCTTGGTGTGGAAGTCTAAATCTTCCACTTTATTTTCTTAACTTATGTCATCTTCTCCAGCCGGCTGTGTGCTGGAGCCAGATTGAAACAGCCTCTCACTCCAGGGAAGGTACTTAATCCTTGCTTACCATTACCCCCTTTGCTGATTCTTTCCCTTCATAGAAGGCTGCACCCCGTCTGTCAGCTTCCTAGGAGCCTGGGAGCCTGAGAGGAAGGAGAAGGCTTAGAATCACATAGTTTTGGAGCTGGCCCCATGCCCAGAGATCATGTCTAGTGCAGTGCCTTCATTTGATAAAGGAGGAAACTGAAGATCAGAAAGATTAAGCGCATGTTGGGGCGAGCTGAGACCCTCACTAGGCCCTTCTGTCATCTGTTGTTTCCTCTCACATCTGCCCTCTTGTCTGAGGACAGGGCCCCATCTTAGTCGTCTTTGAATCCCCTTGTGGTGGTCCAAATGGTGCCTTGCAAATAGTACGTGCAGTAGTAAATATTGGCTGAATAAATGGATGATTGCATTGAATTGAATGTCCACCCAGCTTTTCCTAGCTCAGGGAGTAGGAATGGGGCTAAGGAGGAAAGGTCAGATAGGGATTGGGTAGGGGGGCATGTGATGGCCCCTTTGCTGTATCTGGAAACCAGCAGGGTCTCCTCAGCCACATGGAAAGCACAACATTGGTATCTGGTTGGGTCAGGCTGCAATCAGGAATTTAAGAAGCCTTCCTGTTCAGTGAAGGAGAAAAAAAAAAAAAAAGAAATCACTGATGCTGGGATTGTTCCAAAATCTCCATTATTAGATTTTATCTGGGTAAGTTTGCATTTGAATGAGAAACTGTCCACTTTGCTAAAAGCACATTTGGAAGGTCCATCAAGTCATCTGTTTTGATCAATTACACTTATTCATTAGCAGAGATTGGCTGCTTTTCCCATAGGTAATGCTTTTGTCGCCTCTGCTAGTAACATTTTTATATGCTCCTTTAACTTAAAGGAAGAGTCTGAAGATTTCTCTCTAGTGCCAAGTTCCATATGCCCTCAATGGAGGCTGCCCAAGTGGCCCCAGCTGCTTCAAAGCTGGCTTCAATCCCATCTTCCCCCAGACCCACATCAATCACCCTGCCAGGTGTGCCCGGTGCATTGTATTTTCCGCAAGGAGTGATTTTTATGTTTGTGAATGGTCTCCTCTCTTCCTAACCACGTTCTAGGACTCTGGGCACCTTGAAGCAAATTCAGAACCAGAGCTGTCTCTGAGCTAATGAATTGCAAAAGGTGTCCAAAGGACCAAAGGATTAAAAGATTCTCCTTCCTCTGGGCTAAAAACTCCAGCCAGGGCACATAACTGGCACTCATGAATAGGCTAGTAGTGCCCAGGCTGTATTTCAGGTTCCATTCCAGTCGCTCCCTGCAGGGTAAACTTATGTAGGGAATTCCTGCACAGCTGCCTGTGGGGCCCTTGCGTCCTGTCTCCAAAACCCCCTGAGTGAGGAAATGGATGGGGTGGACCTGCATATGCATACGTGTGCACACACATGCATGCCTATACATGTGCACACAGTCACATATGTGTGTGCACATGCAGCAGTCTGGGAGAAAGAGCCTTTGACCATACAGGAGGCACTCTAATGTAGTGATTAAGAGAAGGGGTTTTCATAGGGTGGGTGACAGCCCTCTAAAATCATTGTAGCCGGCAACAAAGGCATTGACGAGATCTTCCTTGGCCACCTGTGGCCTTCCTTGCTTTATGTTTCTTCACAGCACTCACCAAGTTTCCACCGCGGGTGCTACGATCTTACATGTGGATCTTGTTCACTCTCTTTCCAGTGAAATGCAAGCTCCAGAAGGGCAGGGATTTTTGTCTCTTTCATTCACTGACATAGTTCCCGAAGCCTAGAACAGTGTCGGATTCACATTCAATGTTCTCTCAAAAATAGTTGCCGAATGATATATTTGTTTAATGGGATGGAATAGAATGGAAAACGTCAGTGAGCATTGCACACGGCAATGGTATTATTCTGTTCTAGAACTTAGTTTCAATTATACATAAATGTGTGCATGTACACCGGGTGCCAATACAGAATGTATTTTTTGCTGTGGGTTGGACAAAAAGGTTCGGTTTGAAAACACGGATTAAAAGCATGGTCTCTGAAGCTAGACTGCTGATGTGACCTTGAGAGAAGTTATTTCACTTTTCTGTGTCTCAGTTTCCTCATCTGTAAAATGGGGCTATTAATAATAAACACTGCTTACCTCACACTGCTGACATGAGGAATAAATGGGATGATATTTCTAAGGGCTTTGAACAGGTCCTGGCACATAGTAAGCACCTGTAAGTGTTAACTAACCACTACTACAGGTTGTTTTTCTTTGAGTGGACTCTTCAAAGCTTTCCACTT
>CAUYRT010077260.1:0-36622 GCA_963574885.1 Lepilemur ruficaudatus
ATAGAGAAAAAATTAGCAGGGCATGGTGGCGCATGCCTGTAGTCCCAGCTACTCGGGAGGCTGAGGCAGAAAGATCGCTTGACGCTTGAGCCCAGGAGTTTGAGGTTGCTGTGAGCTAGGCTGACGCCACGGCACTCTAACCCGGGCAACAGAGTGAGACTCTGTCTCCAAAAAAAAAAAAAAGAATGAAGTTTGAAAATGCTTTCCAATAGCTGACATTCACGTTCTTTTCAAGAAGGGATTTGGTTTAGTTAAAAGTAACAATTTTTGCAATACTTTTATGAAGATACAAACTTTGACAGAACTTCTAAAATAAATTGGAGAGAGTATAGTATTGGTTTTACTTTTAAATCTATAAAGTATTTTAGGTAAAATGAAAAGATTAAAAGCAAGTAGAATCACTATTATTTTGCTTATAAATGCTTATCAATTTTAAGGCTTCCAGACTGCAACACTAGTTACCATTTATACTTTCTGAAAAAAGTGCTGCCTGTTTTTGCCCTTGCAATTTTTACATTCTGAAGAGTATCCCTAAAACTTTAAAACAAAAACCACATCATCATTTGCTTTAAAAGTTTTTCTATTACCATATGGTTTCTAAAATGTTAGCAGATGCCATTTTAGAAGAAACACACGTGGTTACTTTTCTAATGAACACTGTAAAGTGAGCTATAGTAATCTACACTTACTGGGGTTGTGAAGAAGACAAAACCAAAACTTGTTTTCTGTTGCTAAATTTGCAAAAGTGAAACTACACAATAATGTTCAATGCTTGTCACTCTGTTATGAATTATATGGAGAAAATGTATTAATATATGTTGGCAAATTATATAGAGTCCCTCTACATTATACACAATGCCATACATAATATATTTTCTAAAATGTATTTAAAGGGCACAAGTGCTGTTTTGTTACATGGATATACTGCAGGTTGGTCTAGTGTAACCATCACCAGAACGGTGCACATTGTACCCATTAAGTCATTTCTCATCCCTCACCCCCACCCCATACTCCCAAGTCTCCAGTGTCTACTAATCCATTCTCTATGTCCACCATAACACAATGGGTTTTTTAGTGTGTTTTGACTGATATTTGTGTAATTTACCAAGAGGATCTTCTCAGAGTACAGGAAGTACTGAATTTTAGAACAATTCACACGTATTTTTTAAAATGTAGTCAGCCTTTTTATCTATAGCTGGAGACTGCAGGATAAATGAATAATAAATCGGTTACTGGTAAAAAGTACTGATTTTATACCTGTGATACCTATTACTCTGGGTATCATTTGACCTTAGTTTCTGTGAAACAGAGGAGCTCTAACATCCTGTAGTTATTACCATTATAATATTGTTCTAATTTAATCTACCATACAGTTGAAAGCCAAAAGTTTATTATTGGCATGTGCTAAAAATGAAACAGCAGCAGGCTTGGAATCTTGAATTCAAATTTAAAGTATGCCTCTTAACAGATGTATTCCATAGGGTCCTGGGACTAATTCTCTGACATTTCTGAGTTTTAGTTTCTGCGTCTGTCAAATGGGATTAGTGACATCTACTTTTAGGGTGGTAATGAGGATTAGAGAATGTGTAGATCAAGTGCTGAGCACATGAGAAATGCTAAGTAAATGGTAGCTATTATTATATAGTCAAGTTGAATGTGTAAATTATGGTACCCTTTAAATTGAATAACTAGAAATTTTTTGGCTTTATCAATCTGTTCAACATAAGATGACATGTTAATTTACACCCATAATTTTTTTTTAGTCAATAGATATAAATTTTCTATTTATAAAAGTGGTAGTATGGTTAGTTGGCTAACTCCCTATAGTTCAGGCTGTAATAATAGTAATAATAATATGAAATTCATTTTACTTAAATTAACTGTTAAGCATTTTCCAAAACAGTACTAAAATACTATTCCTGTCATCATATATGCCCAACCTGATGCTTTAGTAGAATGCTGTATTTCAGAAAAATTAAATTCATCCTCAGAATTCTAGGCTTTAATATATTAGTCAAACATATAATAATGTGCTTCAAAGCATCTCTAAGGGCAAAACTGGTATTACATAAAACACTCCTGTTTCTACTTTCATATTTTTGGTATGTGGTCTCCATGTTAATTTAGCATTTTAATAGCTAGCATGACATTATCTTAATTTAGAATGCCAATATGCTAATTTAAATCAACATAATAAGGATCTAAAGAAAAAAAGGAGGTGACCTAGATACTTCTGTATCTTTTAATTATAGATCATTTCTACTCCATTGTGATACCTAGGATAGTCAGGAGAAAGAAAAACAAATTAATTTTGATGTTTTAACTTTACCTCAAAACTATCTACTTGTTGACCCACATAATGTTTAAAAACTCTATCAAGCTTAATGGATGTTACCCTGCAGGTCCCTGCCAAGCAACAGGCAGAGCTGAATTCAAATCCAGGTGGTTCTTTATAATGTGACTTTGGGCAAGCAAATGGCCTAATTTCTGTATTCTCATTTTTAAAACAGACTTAGTAGTAAGGATGATTTGAGATAATACATTTATGTAAATCACCTAGCTGTGTAGCTTGGCATATAGAATTGCAAATCAACAGTTTCTGATATGATTATTTTTGTGAAAGAGGCATTTTGTTTCACCTAAAAACCTTTTCAGTCTTAAATTTTTCATCTAACTGGCTGTATTGCAGATATCCACTAAATAACTTTTACATCATTCTAAAGATTACTTTATTTCTTTCCTCCTTGTTTTTCTAGGGACAAGTTTACCAGTGTTTTGACTATTTAATAAACACAGTAGTCCCCCCTTATCTTAAGGGGATATGTTCCAAGACTCCCAGTAGGTGCCTAAAACCATGGATTGTGACAAATCCTATATATACTATGTTTTTCCTAGACATACCTATGATAAAGTTTAATTTATAAATTAGGCACCGTAATAAATTAACAATAACAGTATGCCACATCACTACTCTTGTGCTTTGGGGTCATTATTATTAATGTGTAAAATACAGGTTACTTGAATACAGGCACTGCAATACCATGACAGTCCATCTGATAACAGCGATGGCTACAAAGTGACTAACGGGTAGGGAGCATCTACAGACTGGATACGCTAGCGGCTAGACACAGAGATGATTCATGTCCCAAGGCACAAGATTTCATTTTACGCTATTCAGAATGGTGTGCAATTTAAAACTTATGAATTGCTTATTTCTGGAATTTTCCATTTGTGAGTTTTTTTGTTTTGTTTTTTTTTTTTTTAGACAGAGTCTCACTCTCTTGCCCTGGCTAGAGTGCCGTGGCGTCAGCCTAGCTCACAGCAACCTCAAACTCCTGGGCTCAAGCGATCCTCCTGCCTCAGCCTCCCAAGTAGCTGGGACTACAGGCCTGTGCCACCATGCCCAGCTAATTTTTTCTATATATTTTTAGTTGGCCAATTAATTTCTTTCTATTTTTAGTAGAGACAGGGATCTCGCTCTTGATCAGTCTGGTTTCGAACTCCTGACCTTGAGCGATCCTCCCGCCTTGGCCTTCCAGAGTGCTAGGATTACAGGCGTGAGTGAGCCACCTCCATTTAATGTTTTAAGACCACAGTTGATTGCAGGTAACTGAAACTTCAGAAAGCAAAACCACAGATAAAAGGGGACTACCGTACCTAAAATTATTCCTTTAAATTGTTTCAGCAGATATTTAGGAACTAAAGTGTGAAATCAAAACATTATTGAAACATGAGGAAAATTTATATAGCAAAAAAACCTCATCTGGGTGACTGGCATGACAGAGAAACCAGAAAGTTCTCACACTAATGTGAGAACCTAAAATTGAAGAATTAGGCCTTGGCCTTTGACTGAGAGAAGAAAGAATGTGTAGCCTTAACTCAGGTTGAGGTTGCTTCTGAGAGTTTTTTCCTCCCTTTATACTAAAATAAATATGAATATAGACAACTGTTCTCCATTTCCTTTTGTTCTTATGTCTGTAGGATTTAGGAACTGTGTTATTAATAATTGTGCAATATGAGACATATGTAAGTTTGTAGAAGAGAGCAGCCCTCAGCCAAGAGAAGCAGGCTTTTTTAAAGGCAAAAACCATATCCAGAAAAGTTATCTGGTTGAGCAAGCAGGGCTATAGAAGCTAAAGGCAGCATTAATCTCAGTTAAAAATATATTCTACATCCTATGTATCCTATTGTCTAAGCCAGAGTACATTTTATGCCCTGTTATTCGGGTACATAAGGGACCCTTGGGCGTTTTAATGTTCCAGGGCATCTCGGCTCCCTGGTCTAGCTGCCATTTTATCTTACTGACAGCCGTGTGAATGTACCTCCCTCCCCCTCCCCCTTTATTCTGTGCTTAAGCGTACTAACAGAAGTGAGATGGCAGGTTATTTTCCATGGACCTTGACAGTTCTTGTGGTTTCTCTATGTTGGGATGCAATGCCACTGAGTTTTCTAACAATCCATATTCGGAATTCTTCCTCTGTCAGTTTTATCATCATGTAAGTTGATGTCAGTTTGTGGTGATCAAGTATTTTCTTTCAGAGGTGACTTTTCTCTTTGATCCTTCATGTTTCCTGTGATCTTTTGCTGGTTCTTTCTCATCTGCGTACTTTGTCAAGGACCAGAGGTGCTGGGACTGGATTATGAACTAAATTCTGGGATTTAAAAAAAAAAAAAGGAAGTTTGTAGAACATTTGAAAATTAGTCAAACAGATTATGACACATTTTTAAGGCAAATGCTTTTACCTATTTGACCAGTATTTGGGCAAAAATCTTCATTTGTAGATCACAATTGACAGCAGGCAAGGGGAATTTGCTACCTTTTGCTTTATATTACCGAGACATCAAGCTGCAGCCTACAAAGTAGAAGGCATTGTTCCTCAAGTTGAAGACCTGGATATATCTCAGCTTCTCAGTTCTGACATTTATTATAGGAGAGGAGGGCAAAGATTAGTTATGAACAGCGATTTTGATGTCAGAAAAGACCTGGGTTTGAATCCTGACTTTTCTAGTTACTATATCACCTCAGGCAAGTCAACTCTGAATCTACTTCCTTGTCTGTAAATGTTGAAAATAGTACCCATCTCATACGTCCGTGGAGAGCATTAAATGGGATAATGCATGTAAAGAAAGAACTTGAGTAGCAGGTGCCGAGTAGTAGTAAGGTGACAACTTACATTCTACGTATAATCTCATAAATACCTACAGTCTTAGCAGCCTCAAATTCTTCTGCAGGACAGAGTATAAATAAGCTAAATAAAAAATAACATATAGTGAACATTGTACAATGTTGATATGGTGATATGAAGAGGCCCAAGACATGGGCCCTACCTAAAAGAAACTACTGTAGAAACAATAATTACTGTAGAAACAGAGGTCTGAGAAAGACATCTCCTTCACTTACCCTTTACTGAAAATTCTCTCAGTCTGTAGGTTTTGTTGTTATAACCCTCTCCTTAAGATGACTGCTATAAATGATACATAGTGGCATGTGGCTCATGCCTGTAGTCCCAGCTACTGGGGAGGCTAAGGTGGGAGGATCCCTTGAGCCCAGAATTTTGAGGCCAGCCTGAGCAATAGCAAGATCTTATCTCTTAAAAAAAAAAAAAAAAGGCAGCATAGTTTGGAGGAACTGTCTTAATAGTACCCAAAGTTGAAACTAAAAGAAACCTCTCAAATACAAAGAGAATAATCAGTCTTTTTTTTTTTTTGCTTGCTAAATAAGATAAAATGCATTCTGCTAAAACCATTTAATAGAAATGTTAAGAAAGCCTTCCCTTGAAGTATTTTTCTATTTGATTTGAGAACTATTCCATAGCTTATTATCAAAAAACCCCCAGTCATCCTTTAGCTAAAGCAGAGATAAATGGGCAGTATGATCACCTGGTGTGTGCAGCTGAGTATTTACATTTTTCCTAATGAACAAAGAGATAAGACAAGTACAGGTGACTTTAATGTGTAAAAACCACCTTTTAGTGCTGGTGCTAGAGGAAAAATAAATTACTGACTCACGCTAATCCTGTCATTGATAACTAGGCCTGTCTAGTCCCTGGCCTCAGCTCTGTTTGAATCTCTTGTTAGACTTGTCTTGAATCAAACACTATTTAGGACTGCCTCAGTAGGGCAGTTGCTCCATTTTTAACGATAGTTTAGAAGGTTCTAAAATGTTTCTGGTCATTGTTGAATTTTCTTTTTTTCTCCACTTTATGTTGCGTAAAGCTTTATGGCAAAGGTTTCTCAATCTCAGCACTATTGACATTTGAAGCTGGATAATTCTTTGTTGTGGGGGCTGTCCTATGCATTGGAGCATGTTTAATACTACCCCTCGCTTCTCACTAGATGCCAACAGCATTTCCCCAGTTATGACAAACAAAAATGTCTCCAGACATTGCCAAGTATCCCCTGGAGAGCAAAACTGCTCCCTATTGAGAACCACTACCTTACGGTATTTGGACAAAAACTGACAAGCCAATGAATATATATTCCACTTGTAGTTGTTAAAAATTTATCCAGTTGTATTTCCAGGATTTTTTTCCAT
This sequence comes from Lepilemur ruficaudatus, assembly GCA_963574885.1. Classification (NCBI taxonomy): domain Eukaryota; kingdom Metazoa; phylum Chordata; class Mammalia; order Primates; family Lepilemuridae; genus Lepilemur; species Lepilemur ruficaudatus. Next base: position 6,536 of record CAUYRT010077260.1, read on the forward strand.
GTTAATTAATACTTGCTTTCTGAGGTGATATCCTTTTTGTTTTTCCCAAATGGATTTCTTGTATTACATTGAAAAACTGTTGACTAAATTCACTTAAATTGAAGGCTATGCCAACCACACCATTAAGTTAGTAATAGTTTGGTATCTCTGTCTCTTAATCTGGGTGTGGGGGAAGCCTCTCATTTAGTAAGCAATACTGTATCCTTTTGCCAGGTACGTTACTGTTTCTAGTTAGAAGTAGGGAATTGCAATTGAGAGAAATTAAAAGGTCACCAAGCTACTCCACTGCAGTCAGGTTATAAATTGCAGCCTGTCTGCTTTGGAGTCTTCACTCACTATTCTCCAAAACAGCAGTTCTCACAGTCTGGTCCACGGACTCCTGGGATCCCCAAGACCCTTTTAGAATAATTTTCATGATAATACATACTTTGCCATTTCACTGTGTTTACATTTGCAATGATGGGACAAAGGCAAAGATGACTAAAATTGTCATCTTTTGTTGGCGTCTAACAGTCATTGTATTCACTGTCATGCACTCATTATGGAAAGAAAGTCAGTTCCACTTAATATCTTTGAGGAAGCAAAAATATTAATTCTGTTAACTCTTAGCCCCGAATAAATGTGTCTTTTTAATATGTGTGTGAAGAAACGGGAAGATGCATAAAGCACTTACACTGTTTATAGCATTTGATAGCTGTCTCAAAGAAAAGCATGTGTAAGATTAAGTTGTGAATTAAAACAAGCCACTTTTTAAAATGGAATACCAGGAGAGATAAACTATGGTTTTCAATCTTGGGTATTTGGCAGATGTTTTCTCAAAAATTACTGAAGTAAATGTAGCACTTTCAGGAAAATAACTGACAGTATTTGTTGCCAATTGATAAAATATAGGTTTCAAACAAAAATTAGAATTTTGGAAGACATATCTGCCACTCTGAGTTTGACAAACATGACTCTTTTATATTATATAGTGAACTGTGTCAACATTTGGGAGATCTACATAACTCAGTGAACCAATATTTTACCAATGAGTAAACACATGATATTACAAAATCATGCATGGGTAAAAGATATATTCAAAGTGCAAGATAGACCAATGGATTTTAATGTAACAGTTATGTTATCAAAAATTCATTGATACGGTTTCAATTCCACATTACAACACTAAACTTTAAAAAACTAAATTGTTGAATTTTTGTATAGTATCAAAAAAGAATATAATATCTTCTGGAGGACCATTAACCCTCCCCTGGCTGATCGGGAAGGACACGGCACCCTCTTTCCCTGGGATTCTCCAGGAGGGAAGGAGGAGTTGGGGGTGGGGGGGGTGAGTGGACTAGGAAAAAAGGGTAGGGTAAAAACCTATAGCTTGACGATCACCAAGTATGTACCAGTGCTTTATATATTAATAACTCTAACGTATAACCTACGTAAGCCCCCCTAAAATGGTATTAATGAGGGAATAGACTCAAAGGGGTTAAGTCAGCTAGCCACTGTCACACAGCTATTAGAGCACTGGGGCTAGGATTCAAACCCATATTTGTCTGTCTGTTCAGCTGATTCTCTTCCTAGTAGTATTGTGACACAAGAGGCAGCTAAACGATATTCTGCTATTCCTTCGTAGATCAAAGTTTCAAGGTTTGTTATCATTTCAAATATGATAGGACCTCTGTGTCTTCACGGTGCCTGGCATTCAGGTGCCAGAAGTGTCTGCTGAATGAATGAAATTTACCTGCGTATTTTACGTGCTTCTCAAGGTATATGATTCACTTTCATAATGTCCATGACTGTTTTATCCATGATCCTCCTTTCGTCAATTGCATTTCTTGCAAGAAAATTAAATAGAAATAGCCAGCTTTATGCATGTTTTTGTCTCTCTCAACTGTAGTGTAAACTCAGCCTCAGGAATGACTGACTCAGTGTTTAGCACACTTGCCATTCTCACTGGGAACCAACCAGTTCCCAAGTATTCAAGTATTCACCTGGAACAACCATTTTGTCCTCACTTAAAAGAAAGCACCAGTAGTCAGTTCATAATGGAACTTCTTCGCATCTTCAGAATGTTTGGCACAGCTGTAAACACACATTGATCAGTTACTATTATAGATAATGATGCCCTTCAGACCCAGACATTTTAGCTTTCCCATTAAAAGGGGGTGAAATATGCACTCTTATTACAGTATACTTTTGATTTCTTCTGCCATGCCTTAATAAAAGGTGGCAGTTCCGTATGGTTTTCCCTTGAGTTCTAACCATTTTGTTGTACCCCAGCCCTTATAGCAGTATCATAGGGTCACATGTGCAGCTGAATACCATTTAGCATTCATCCATTTCTTCCAATGGTGTTCATTATAAGTCATTGTAATCCTCATATTTGTGTGACTAAAACTGATTTTTTCCATTGATGTCTGTGGTACCCTGGCAGCTTTCCATGTACTCAGTTCTTATCTGATGTAGCCCAGAATGACTGCCTGAAGGGATGCCAGAAGCCTGACTTAGAACAGTAGCTAAGAATCTGGAACCTATCAATTCATTTGTTCGTTTAGTTTTTACTTTCCCTTTTGTTATCTGTAGCTCACAGCTGAGCGGCCTAAACATGTTTTGCGTATGTTCTAATATGTAAGTGAGAATTTGGGAATAGTGTCCTACGTTTTAGACTTAATACTACCTTCCACTTACATAATACTTATGAATAAGAGGGAAAAGAATGAGCATGTATCGAGTTCCTGCTATATGCAGGAACTATGGACTAGACTTGCTATGGTATCTTATTTTCCAACATATACACACAGTTGATGTCCTTCCTAGTTTATTCATGTGGAAACTGAAGCTCCAAGTAGTACACACCTACAAAGGGTCACAGAAGCTGTTAAGTGGGGTCTGAACAGCTGGGATCTGAAACATGTCAGTTTAACCACAGATAGGATCCCTAATCAACCACCTGCCACTGCCTCATGCACGACCTCGTGAAGGGTGATGACATCCTTTCACAGGGTTATTGAGAGCTAAAACTATAAAGTACTACAAAGTACTATTTAAAATACAAATGCATATTGTGTGTGCGTATAAAACTGGTTGAGGAAACATTACAGAATTACTTTTCAGATCTTTAAATAATGTACTCATTTTCCACAAACTAAATATACAAACAACTGGTTGGTCCCTAAAAATAGATGTCAGGTGACAGAGATTGGTTGAGCAGGAATAGGAGCATCTTGAGAACCGAAGCCAGGGAAGTTTATGCTTCCCCAACACGTTACCACTCTGTTCACTGTTCTGGGACCTTCCCACTTCTCTGTAAATCTCTGGCCCAAAGCAGCTCTTCTGCGTTAGTCACCAGTTTCCGTTAATCAGTGGTGGCTTGTGCCAGATCTACAGCAGAGTCATTTCAGGTTATTCTCTTTCATTATAGGCTTTCAATATATAGTCAGTCCACTTGCCCAAATCTAGCAGGGAATCAGTGCCTTGTGATACGGAAACATCAAGAAATTCTTCTTGACAGTGTTCAGAGAACAACGTGAAGCCCTGGGGCCTATTCTCAGAACTGTAGTGGTGGGAACGCTGTCCTGTTGACTAAGCCTCTTAGATAAGCAGAGAGTTTGCAAGGTTCAGGAAGCTTCATGTGAAGACAATTTAGGTGGAGGTTTTGGGTTTACTGGCTTAATTACTTAAAGTAACATTTATAAGTGAAGTCATCTTTCTACAATTATTACCTTTTAACTTTCATTCCTAAACAGAACAACAAAAAGTTGTTACTTGATAAATATAATTTCTAACTAGATTGATAACTAAAATAATAAGTTAGTTTGCTCTGTGAATTAGTTTAAACATGTTTATAATTGAGATAGTACTGTTATTGGCTGAAATAAACAAAAGCAAGCAATAATAAGGATGACAAAGAGACAACACCCAATCTAAGTTTATTCCTAAATGCCATCTCCTTTTAGAGAACAAATTGAAAGTTCTAAGAGAGGTAATGATACGGTTATGAACTTTGTTGTATAGGTGATAAACACTCTTTAATATGTAGAGTTCTGAAATCAACACGTTGCTACTATTCATATTTTTGAAGGTTTGCTCAAGAACACATGACCAAAAAAGAAATGGGCAGTCTCTAACTATAAGCAGAAGGAGAGAAATTTTTAGCTGTTAATACATAATACAGTTTTGTTCTAAAGTCAGCATGAAAATTCCTGAAAAGGCAGTCATAGCAACAACAAAAATAAATAAATGGGACCTGATCAAATTAAAAAGCTTCTGCACAGACAAAGAAACTATCACAAAAGCAAACAATCTACAGAATGGGAGAAAATATTCGCATGCTACACATCTGATAAAGGGCTTATACTAGAATCTATACGGAATTCAGGAAAATCAGCAAGGAAAAAAATCAAACAACCCTATTAAAAAGTGGGCAAAGGACATGAACAGAAACTTTTCAAAGGAAGACAGACTAATGGCCAACAAACATATGAAAAAATGCTCAACCTCTCTAATCATCAGGGAAATGCAAATCAAAACCAAAATGAGATATCACTTGACTCCAGTGAGAATGGCTTTTATCAAAAAGTTCCAAAACAATAAATGTTGGTGTGGATGCCGAGAGATAGGAACACTCCTACACTGCTGGTGGGACTGCAAATTAGTACAACCTCTGTGGAAAGTAATATGGCGATATCTCAAAGAGCTAAAAGTAGAACTACCATTTGATCCAGCAATCCCATTACTGGGCATCTACCCAGTGAAAAAAAAGACATTCTATAAAAAAGACATCTGCACTAGAATGTTTATAGCAGCACAATTCACAATTGCAAAGATGTGGAAACAACCCAAGTGCCCATCAATATATGAGGATTAATAAAATGTGGTATATGTATACAATGGAGTTCTACTCAGCCACAAAAAAAAAAAACAATGGCGATCTAGCACTTCTTGTATTATCCTAAATAGAGCTGTAGCCCATTCTACTAAGTGAAGTATCACAAAAATGGAAAAACAAACACCATGTGTACTCACTTGATAAAATTGGTATTAGCTGATCAATACTTAGTGCACATACAGTAGTAACATTCATTGGGTATCAGGCAGGTGAGGGGGGAGGAGGGCATCAGTATATTCACATTTAATGGGTAAGGTGCACACCATCTGGGGGATGGACACGCTTGAAGCTCTGACTCAGGTGGGGCAAAGGCAATATATGTAACTAAACATTTGTACCCCCACATAAGATGCAGAAATAAAAAGAAAGCATGAAAATTCCTTAGGAAGATACAACATTAGAAACCATGGTGTCATCCAATATGAAATGGAATAATTAATTTTTACTGGTTCATTAAAATACATTTGTATGAGCAAATGTAACAAAATGTTAAGAATTGGTAAATATAGGTAAAAAGTAAATATCCATTGCACAATTCTTTTACCTTTTCTGAGAGTTAAAAATTTTCAAAACAACAAATTATGTATCTTTTAAACATTAGTAAACACTAAACCTGTACTCTAGTGGTGAGAAGTTGACAAAATGAAAAATAAGAGAAGCAGATTCACATTTTTCATCTTTGTCCTCAAGGTGTATTTTCATTCAATGGAGAGGGCAGAGTGGTTCTCACCGTCGAAAGACGAGTGCTTTATCCAGTCTTATTGCAAACCAGACAGGAAGGTTATAGAAAGTAATGTATCTGGATTAGTCTTTTCTAAGTCATAAGAAATTGTGGTTTCAGCTAGGATGGCATTGGGAATGAGAAATGTAGGACTAAACTCTAAGACTGTAAAACAATTTTGACTCTGTAGTAGAGGACATGGGCATAACTGAAATGAGACTTGATTATATTTAAAAAGATGCCTATATTAAGATCTTAAAATTAGGGAAAAATATTGATGTCCTAAGCAATTAAAGGGGTAGGAGGCCTCTTTTTGGGGTGATGGAAATATCCTCTCTCTTGATCGTGGTGGTAGTTACATGACTATTTAACAAAACTCATAAATTGTACACTTAGAAAATAGTAAATGTTATTGTATGTGACACCTTAATAAAGGTGATTATAAAAATAAAGCCCAAGCAACTAAAAATGATAATTGCTACATAAGCCACAACCCCTCATTCCATTTTGGGGACACTTCAGAAGAAATGACCTCATTCTTAATTTTGTATAAAAGAAGAATACAACATTATTTGAGTATGTTTAGATGAGACATTTTAGTGCCTGGTAGTACTTGAAGCCAGAGTTCAGTGTGACCATGCAGACTGTGGAGTGAGAAACTAGGAGAACTATATTTTGATACTCCTTTGATAGTCATTACAGTTAAATCCTAACACTGTTTTTCTCCTCCCCTAGCCCTGGATTGAGACCAGATGTAAGCTCTCCTCCATCTAGCTCCTCAACAGCAACGGGACCACCTCCCAAACTCTGCCTGGTGTGCTCTGACGAAGCTTCCGGATGTCATTATGGAGTCTTGACTTGTGGAAGCTGTAAAGTATTCTTCAAAAGAGCAGTGGAAGGTAGTGTGTGTTTTGAAGAGTTTTATTTTCCCTCTATTTGGTTCCCATTTCTCAGAGTGAATTTTGAAATTCTCATTATATGCAAAGCACATTAAGCTAGATATCAGTTAAGAGGGAAGAGGAGGGTATTTGAAACACACACATGCAGAACTAGAATAAAATAGTAAAGTATAAATTGATACAAGAGCGTTTGGTCAGGGAGCAGAAGGTAGTACTGTAAGACAGTGCTATATAATGTGAAATGATGGTGCTGAGTTTGGGCAGTAACATAATGATCACTGTGTTAGAATTATGAGCTTTAACTCTCACAAGTTAGTTGGTTTCGTAGCCATCAACGACTATGCCAGTCTGGCAACAACGACTGACGGTGAGCAGTGTGAGGGGAGATGAAAGACATTCATTTCATTCATTGTTTTTCTATGAAGCCAGGGCACCAGTGGTATAAATACCATTTAAGATCCAATCCCTGTCCTCAGTCTACTAAAGCGAAAGATGAGTTAACAATCACAAGGTACAGAGATTATAATACAGAGGAGGAAATAAACTCTGCCTGATGAGGTCAAGAAAGACGGTAGTTTAGAGAAGGTGATTTCACTAATTAATACAAACCTTACCCTTGTTGTGGATTCAGACTGCTGACAGGGCAATGACATTTTCTCCCTAAAGAAGGAGAAATTCATTCCATAGAAAATTGTTATTGGAAAGGATTCTAAAATTTTCTAATATTAGCAGTGAATCCTCTTGGAAAAAAGTCATGTGATTTAGTTATTTATAAAGCAGTTGAAGACAGTGTGGCCTGAACATAATATCTGAAGCTCTGGTTATATTAATTTTAAAGAAATATAATTATTCACTGTGGGAGGATTATTGTTATTTGGCTAGAGTTGTGTTTGCATATCCTTAGATATGAATTAGATGAGTCATTTTCTTTTGTTTGGATTACTTGTTAATACATTAGCAAACTATAAAATTATCCATGTTACCTCACATAGACCACAAGGATGCCAGCTGTGGCCAGGGGAGTAGCTCCCACCTATTGAGTTGTAAGTAAAACCCACCTCTGCTTAGTACAATACTCCTAACAAAATGGATGTTATTTAACACATACACAAAAGGAGAAAGCCTCTTCTTGTCCTTGCTTTACTTTATTCAGCACTTTGTTCACTGCTTAAGTATTTCCACTGTATAAATTCAGTGATAATAGTAATATAATACAGATAATTCCCCAACTTAGGATTTTTCAACTTTACACGCATTCATTATGCTTCGTGACTTACAATGGGGTTACCTACAGATAAACCCATTGTACATTGAAAATACCTTAAGATGAAGACACACTTTGGACTTACAGTGGATTTATTGGGATGTAACTTTGTTGTTCGTCAAGGAGCATCTATACGGTATATAATGTATATTGACAAGTTGATTTTTGACAGTGAAATTCAGAATGAGACAGTAGAGTCTGTTCCTCCAAGTGGTAGAAAACATAGGCACTCCAAAATAAAATGTCTGATTGTCTTATCAAAAGGATTGACAGGAAATGACTATTAGTGGTACATGACCATGTGTTATGAAATAGTGAAGACAAGTTAAAACTTATTTTATAGGTAAGGGATAGACAGGCCTTACCTAACTTCATGGTAATAACCAGATAGGACTAATTTTAACTTATTAAGGTACAATACCCCTGATCAGTAGCTCAGATTCTTAGTTGTACTCAAGGCATACCTAAGATAAAGAAATCAATATTAATATAATATACACATTCCGATATTTCAGTTGGATATAAATCAAGCATCAGAATTTTTTCCTATTGTTTTTTCTAATAACTACAAGTAGTGATTTAGGAATATTGTTATGGGGTAAAACTTTTTTGTATTGTAACTGCTTCAGCAATGGATGTTGTTCCTACTTTCACTTTATGGGGGATTACTGGGTTAGTTCCTCCATTTCATGTCCAAGTAAAGAAGCTGGGAAACTTACAGAATACAGAAAGGAATTGAAACAGCTGGTACAGACATTTGACATTGAAGAAGACCTCTGGAACAAAGCTGAATTGTAGTCTGTTAGTCAACTTTGTGGCCTGTTTATCACAGACAAGGAATTGAACCTGATGCAGTTAACCATCTACCCAAAACTAGTATTTAAAAAGCACTGTGATTTCTCATATCAGGAAAATGCAAATGTATTAAGAGTTCATTTTCATCCAAATCATGTCTTAATTTGTCATAGGCATAAAGGATCTTTTCCCAGAAACCAGAACTGGTAGATATTTAACCTAGTGAGTTGATAATTATGATTCTTTTCTTTTTTTCGAATATGATTTATTCTAGAGAAGTACCCTGCAGAGTCTTGTGAAGACCATCCCCTGTAGTCTAAGGTATATGGACTCTTAGTTATCTAGCGTACTTACATAGGCAGGCTGGTCCTGTGTAGGAGACGTCTTCCAGTTTTTGCCAGGCCAGCAGATGCTCATTTGATTTTCTTCGACATTCAATAACGAGATTAAAAGAAGACATCAAGAATGTGCATGTGGGAGCTGGAGAGACTTTTAAATTTTCCTTGAAAATTTTTGCCAGGAGAGAAGTGATTCTACTTCTTAAAACATTATTTAACTCTGTGTGCCAGAAGATTTTAGATAAAGTAACAATCTTTAAAATTAATATTTGAGGTCAAAGGTGAATTCAAACATTTTTATATTCTAAAAGCATGTGAAATAATGATCTCTGTAAGATCAATATATAGTAGTTTAGTTTGCTAAGACTAAGTCTGTGTGATTCACCTGACCTGTTGCTGGTAGCATTAACATTCAAGATTAAATATTGCTGTTTACCTATCATTTCATTTAAAGTCAGGAGGAGGGGCACATTTTATTTGCAGATGGTGGCATAATGTTGAATCAAAAACATTTTCTCTTTGGGACTCCCACAGTATTTTCAAACCCGTTTCCTCTTTCTTTAGCCCTCTTTAGAATTAGGTCAAAAGTCATAATAAAATAGCGATTACAGACAGTATCTGTAACTGTGAAATGAATTAGTAAAGTACAATTTGTCAAAAAAATGATTACCCTTGGTGGGTAGTGACTGGGATTGGGAGGTTTATGGGGTACTTTTCTGTTTCTTGATCTGAGAGTTGATTACATGGAGGAGTGCCTGGATTGTGAGAATTTATTAAATAGTACACTTAGGAGTTGTGTACTTTTATGTATGTATACTGCAGTAAAGTATTTTTAATGAACTGTTTTCAATTTGTTGAACAGAAAAGGAAAGTCTTTTTTGTTTGGTTGGTTTTTAGTTGAACTCTCAACTTTGTAATGGCAGGGTAGGCAAGAACACTCCCCTGATCAATACCTATGTGTGGGCCTTGGCTATGTTCCATCTGAAACAAAAACAGATAGAGGCTGTCCACAAAAAATATCCTTTAAGGCTCGTGAAATTTTAACAGTTCGTTTATTCCACATAGGACAGCACAATTATCTTTGTGCTGGAAGAAATGATTGCATCATTGATAAAATTCGAAGAAAGAACTGCCCAGCATGCCGCTACAGAAAATGTCTTCAGGCTGGAATGAATCTGGAAGGTAGTGTAAATACCTGAAAGCAATTGTTTGTCTCTGTATCACATAAAAATTTAATACTGTACTTTTGAAGACACAAATAAAGTGATGCAATAGTTTAGTCAATTTAGCATATATATTGCTTAACTAGCATAATTTTATATTATTGCCCGATAAAAATAGGAATTTCTTTCATGAATATATCATATTCTGTTTATTTACCAGTTCTTATTACACAGAGAATTCAGTACAGCCAGATTATATACCAAGAAAGGAAATTATGTAATAATGAAACTTGTACAACATGAGGCAACTTTTTCTTTCTTATTCCTTGCTTCAGCCTCAAAACTATTTCCTAGGGTTGGAAATGTTTCTGTATCTCATATATTTACATGTCCATTTTTCTGTCTTTTACTTTTAGAAATACCTATGGACATATATGTTTTATAACTCCTCAGAGAGACACTGGAAGGGCTTTGTTTTTTTTTAAGTAAAGAAACCTGAAACTAGTTATAAGTTAGAGTTTCATATCCCTGTTTACATAACAAGTTGTGTAATTAACATTGATCTCATCATTTAAAAAGTTTCCTCTGAAAAAAGTTTGGAATTCTGTTCTAGTTGAAATTGCAAAGTCTATGAAGGTGGTGGTGGTTATCTGATAATCCATGTGTTTAATATTCGTTGTGATGGACTTTTATTCAGCAAGTATGCACCAACAAGCCAATCACTAGGCATAAAATGAATAAAATGGTGCCTGTATTCAAGGACTATACTGTCTCGTTAGGTTGCAGAGTCAATCACAAAATAGCCTGGCAAACCATAAAAAGAAATAGAGCCACAGGGGCAAAAAGGAAGGGTGCCAAATTCTGCCCAGAAGTCAGGGAAGAAGTAACGTTGAATTTTAAACCTCTAAGCCAAGTAGGAATTAGATGAAAAATAAGGACAGAGACACAATCAGATTTGTATTTTACAAAGATTAATCCTGTATAGAGAGACTAACTAAATGTGTATAGCAGTCATCCAGATGAGAGACAGTGAAATTGAGAGAGAATGGAAACCATGTGGTTCTCTCAATAGGATATACTAATTGTTGGTGCTATCTAGCACACTGTGTATGTGCTGTTAAAGTACTTAATAGATTTATGGGTGTGACTTACGAAGAGTCTAATTCCCAGACCACACAAACAGCTGTATGTAAGTTTGACCAGGTTATTAAAACTTGACTACAGAGTGCCAACATGTTAAACATTAATTTAAGTAAAATTATAGCTGTCCACTTTCTTTTAGGTGTTACAAAAGCTGGAGATTACAAATTCATGCAGAAATTTTTTTTCAGTACCACAAGGGTAGTTTATTTTTGTTATAAAAACAACATCATTAACTACTTTCTTACATACCAAATCTCTGCCTAGATTTTACCAAGTTTCATTTTGTTGCTAAGCTCTGGTGTATGTCATATTTTTTGACCATTTAAATATATATTAAGGCACATGGGTTTTTAGTGATTCTTTTATTTTCTCCAGCCCAAATTTTACTAGTTTTCTCTAATCTCATGTTTTCATCTCAGCTATTTTTTATACTTAGAAATAGGATTTGAATAAAGTTCAAACGACAAACCCAAATAAAATTCTATCCTATCTCTAATGTAGTATGGTTGCTTATTACCCAGTAACATTTTAAGGTGCCTTCCCAAATCCATATCATGTTTAAGATCTTTGGAACTTTAAGCATATAACATTCCTCCCTATCCAAAGTATAAGGGAATTCTTCACTCAAAAGAAATAAAATATATCAACCATAAAGTAATGATTCTGATGGACTAGGTTACTACATTTGTCCTTTTTCTTCTCCTTAGGATAATTTAATAACAATTGTAGTGTCCTTTGCCTCTACCTCACTAGGAGACGACCAATAAGTGACTGATACCTAATTTTCTATTATCAAGTATATCATCACTGCCATTTCCAATCTGGTCTTTTAAGTCTGTCAGACTTATAAATAAAATTTAAGCATATAATTTAATCTTCTTTACAAAAAGGATGTTTCCTGCTCATAATTTATGTAAAGTTTTTCTTTTCCTCTCCCAAATGTTTTTAGTCCCAAGCACTATCTATCATGTAAAGATAAAAAGGCTTTTTCTATTAGAACTAACGCTGTTTTTAGCATGTAATCTCCTGTGTCATCTTCCCACCTAGATAGAAGGTGGCTTTGTACAAGGGTACAAATAGTGTTGCTCTCTTCATTATACATACTACCATAATTTGGGTTCTAACCTACAGTTTCTAGTCTATTACAAGCTTAGATTCTTTTAATTGATAGTAAGAGTAATTTGCCTTATACAACCAATGAAATTTTTACAGTTAGAGTGACAATGAGGAAAAAATAATTTATAGAGGAATCTACAGAAGTGATTTTACTCAGATCGTTTTAACATAGTGTTGTAAGACAGTTATTTTGTATAAAGTATAACCATAATGAAGAAGTTACTACTGGCTTATTTGTAAGGAAAATTAATATTGGAACAGGGTCCTATGGGTCTTTTGCTTTCAGAAAAAAAAACATTTTTTCTCCTCTTCCATGTCACTTTATCATAATTGCTAAATAAAATATTTTCCCTGTCTTAACAGTTTCAGAAATTAAAAATACCCCTTGAATAAACTACATGGCCCAGACCTTCCCATTAAAACTCATTTCTACATATTTTTTTAATACCCACAGCTCGAAAAACAAAGAAAAAAATAAAAGGAATTCAGCAGGCTGCAACAGGGGTCTCTCAAGAAAATTCTGAAAATCCTTCTAACAAAACAGTAGTTCCTGCAACATTACCACAGCTCACCCCTACCCTGGTGTCACTGCTGGAGGTCATTGAACCTGACGTGTTGTATGCAGGATATGATAGCTCTGTTCCAGATTCAACTTGGCGGCTCATGACTTCACTCAACATGTTAGGTGGGCGGCAAGTAATTGCAGCAGTGAAATGGGCAAAGGCGATACCAGGTAAGACGCTAAGGATGACAGAGCTACTATGTAAACCTTTGTATTCTCTTGAACAAAAACACTCGGGCCTTTTATCATCCTGATCCCGTGGCTTATATTGTTTCTCTTTCTCACTTCTGGGGACTATGAAGGGGAGAGTCAGGTGAATATGGGCAAATGGGGAGTCAGTAAAAAAACTTGCACAGTGCTCCCTGCACAGTAATTTCAGATAGGGTGATGCAATGTCAGAACTAGAGTTACAAGACTTATTCAAAATTCCTTTTACACTAAAATCTAGGAGAAGAAAATGTATATCTAATTTTATTAGTTTTCCTTCAGTGTGTCACTTTTAAAAATCAGGTTATTTATAAAACTGGTAAATACCAGGTGTGTTCACTCTTTGTCAAAATGTACTAAAGTAGAATGATTTTAATGAAATGCTATATACTGAATGTAAATTTTAATCTAATTTTTAAGATAATTTTAAATAAAAGTTTCCCTGTTGGAACTTGGTATGGATGGCAGAGGTGAATGTCAGTGTCAACCCTGACTTTACTATCAAGGAGGGGAAAAAGGTGTGAATATCAGGGCAATTTTTTACTTAAATTCATTAATATGCCAAGCCAGGACTCTCTTTTAAATTAATACGTAATAGTACATCTATGGGTTATATCTGATATTTTGATGCTTACAATGTGTAACGATCAAAGCAAGGCAAATTGGGATATCCATCATCTCAAACATTTATCATTCCTTTGTGTTGGGAACATTCCAGATCTTCTCTTCTAGCTATTTAGAATATACAATAAATTATTGTTAACTATAGTCACTGTATTGTGCTATTGAATACTAGAACTTATTCCTTTTATCTAACTATATTTTTGTACCCGTTAACCAAGCCTTCTTTATTCTCCCCCCTCCCCACCACCCTTCCTAGCTTCTGATAACCACCAAGCCAAGACTCTTGGCTTTCTATTTTACTGTTTAGTTCATGTTTACTTAAGTAGGCAAAAGTGACAAAAACTGGCTACTTACACTGAATGCTATTAAAAAACATTGAGGGCTTGGATATGAATATATCGATGACAAAGGAAAACTGTGTCTCCTTAGTATTTAATTTTCTTTCTCTGTTAGGAGTCCATCAAAACAAGGCTAATTGATCTAATTGTTCTTTGGCAGTTCCCAAAGAAATGATCATCTTTTTGGCAATTAGAGTGTTGCCTCATACCTTTATTTCTATTAATTCAGGATTCAGGAACTTACACCTGGATGACCAAATGACCCTACTGCAGTACTCGTGGATGTTTCTCATGGCATTTGCCCTGGGATGGAGATCATACAGACAAACAAGTGCAAGCATGCTGTGTTTTGCTCCTGATCTGATTATTAATGAGTAAGTTGCATGTGAATCATTTTCTCTGAATTTATAGGGTATAGCTGATGTTTTCCTGATGGACTGCTATTGTGATACTTCAAGACTGAATCAATCCTACCAGGTATCTAGGAACTGGGCAAATTTGAAATAGAATTGTTTATCAATGCATTCTACATGAGTATATTCATCCTTAGTTTTCAGGGTGCCACATTAAAAGTAACAGTGGCAAAGTGTCCAGAGTGGCAAGGAGTTTGGGAATTAACACTGGTTGATGAACAGGGTATGTTTGGAGAAAGAGAAAGGAAGACTTGAGAGCAATGAGGACAGCCTAAAGAGAGATCTGTGGAGATATAGCAAGCATGTTCCCTGTGTGGGTGTGCCAGATACAGGGTAGGAGTTACAGAAAAGCATCGATTTGAGCTGAATGTTTAATGGGAGGGCCTGACTTACGATGTAGTAAGCCTCCATACTGTGTTTTATTACGGACTGGATAGTAGCCCCAGATATCTTAAAAGAGATTCTTAGGCAGTGTGCAGTAAGCCACAGATGATAGAGTAATCCTAGATCCAGGACACACTTCCTTATACTACTGCCAGGTAATTCCAAGGCTACATATCTGGCAGGGTTAGTAAGAACTACCTAAAGCATAGATTTCAGTTTACGTCTCTATTAGGTTAGCTGTGTCAAAAACTAGTTTAAACGTCCTGGCTGAACGGTTAAATTAAACTTGGTGTTGTTTCTCCATTGTTGAGAACATTCTAGCATTGTATTCACTCAATGATATTTGAATACTTACCAAGTGCCAGGCAGCTATATTAGGAGCTTGGAGTATAATAGCGAACAAAATAGAGGATGCCTCTGCTAACATTCTGATAGGAGAATTCAAATAAATAACCAAAATTATTTCATAGAACCATGATCTAATAGTGTGACTAAGGGCAAGGAGTGTGGTAGATATACTACTTCAGAATTTGTGACCACAGAAGCCCTCTTAAGTAGCTGAAAGAATAAATGGACGAAAGGGTAAGGCATTCCAGGAAGAAGAAACTAGTGCAAAGAGTTGAAACAGTTTGGCATGTGTGGGGAACTGAGGGAAGGCCACCGAGGACACAGTATGAATTTAGAGAAGTGAACAGGGGCCAAGATAGGCCATTAAGCAGAACTTACATTTTATTCTAGGAACAAAAAGAAGCCAGAATGGCTTAGAGGGGAAAACATTCATCATATTCCTAATATGTATCTGGTATATGACTACAGCAGAGAACATGACAAACAAGGTTCCTGACCTTCAGTTGCTGACATGTTAGTGGGGGGCATACGGATAACCACCAAATAAATGAAATAATTTCAGATGGTGATAGTTTTTACTAGAGAGGTCCATTTCAGATAGGGCTAATGGCTTTTGAGCTGAGACCTGAAGGAGAAGAACCGGACTTCACAGCGAGAGGCATGTGAAACAGATACGCTGTAATTGATCACCGTGCATTTCAAGAAGGGGCCACATCTCAGCCTTCAGCTCGTAGGCCCTACCGTGTGCTTTGCCAGAGCACACCTCTACACAGTCATTTAATAAACTCTCACGTATTTGTCAGAGAAAGCAAGTCACATTGACTATCTATTGACAAAAAAGAGGACCCTTCAAACTACAGCATCACAGTAACAAGATTAGCTATTTGATCCAATTTTAAATTCACTAGTCAATATATTTAGCTGTTCCCAAAATAAATAAAAGCCATGGGAGAATGTCCATGATCATTTTGGCAGTATACAATCCATGTCTGATTTATTTTATCATAGAAATGTGTAGAGAAAAATAATAACCTTGTTCTTTTCTGTTAAGTCCAAGATCACTTGTCAGGAACTGAAGAAAAAATGAACTAGGCACAGTTTCAGGCATTCACTGTCATTTCAAGTCAGGAAACTTTAGAGAGATCTATTTGAAAATCACAGATATGACAGTGACTGTTGAGAATCATCAAGAATTGATTTGGTACCTTTAATTAAAAGAATATTCACATGCCTGTCAGAGGCAGATTTGGGGCATCGAAAGTCTAGAGTCAAGTTCTAGTTCTGACCCTCTGCATAACTTTGAACAGTATCGCTCATGGTTGTCTTTAGGATGGAATGTTGTGAAAAAATACCTTTTAAGTGGGTAGGATCAAAACTGTTGTCTAATTGACTATATTCGAATGATAAATGAGCAACTGATGATGAATTCTGTAAGAATAAATTCTAAGTACTTACGTAAATAGAACAATACCTGGCATGCATGATAGGAAATATTGTCTCCAATATAAAATTAGATTATTCATTAGTCTCTTTAGATACTCTAGATCCAGGGACAAGTTTTAGGAAAGTTTTCTAAAATTCTGATTCTAAAGGGAATTAGCATGACTAGCAGTAGTTATATTTTCTTTATGAGTTCATAGTTTTACAAAATAAAACCAAAAAAACTTTTTTTTGGAACTAGCGCTATTTCTTTCTGACTCAAACCCTGATATTTGTATTTCACAGGCAGAGAATGAGTCTACCCTGCATGTATGACCAATGTAAACATATGCTATATGTTTCCTCTGAGCTACAGAGGCTTCAGGTATCTTACGAAGAGTACCTCTGCATGAAAACCTTACTGCTTCTCTCTTCAGGTTGGTATAACACCTATTTACTTCTAAAATTCACTTCTGTATATGTCAAAAGCATGAGATTTGAAAGTCTCAAAACAAGGGCTTATTTATATACACAGTACTAATAATTATACCAAGTCTAATAGTAGATGATAAAACTTTAGGAAGGCACAAAGATACCAAGATTCATAAGACAAATAGGTGTAGCAGAAAAAGAGAGGTATATGAGCGACACAGGGAATTTGCAGACTTTTTTTTCCTTCCTTCCTTTGACCACACCACTGTGTAAGACGTGGAAAAAGAAAGCTCACTGCAATGATTTCATTTCTCTACTGCACTGCTATTGGGTCAAAAATTTCAGTGATATAACAAGTACCTCCATGTATAAGAAATTATGGGAGAAAAAGATACATCCTAGGAAAGGTATGCTTAATTATCATTGAGGGATTGGTTAATGCAGCTTGGAGCTGGACTGTTAGAGATATTCTATTTCACAAACAGCAGTAAGAGTTTATAAAACAATCTTGAAAGTTTAGGTAAAGCTACAGGTATATAAACTTAAATGAGATTATTTTCAGATAACAAAGACAAATATGTCCTTCAGTAGGCGAATGGATAAACTGTGGTATGTTCAGATGATGGAATATGATTTAGTGCTAAAAAGGAATGAACCATCAAGCCACGAAAAGACATGGAGGAAACTATTACTAAGTGAAAGAAGCAAATCTGAAAAAACTATATACTGTATGATTCCAACCATATGACATTCTGTAAAAGGTAAAACTGTAGAGACAGTAAAAAGATCAGTGGTTACCAGGAGTTAGGAGAGGGGGAGGGAGAAATGAACGGGCAGAACACAGAAGATTTTTAGGGCAGTGAAAATAATCTGTATTTTCTGTAATGTTGGATACATGTTATTACACATTTTGTCCAAACCCACAGAATGTCCAATGCTGTGAGTGAACCCTAATGTAAACGAGGGGCTTTGGGTGATAATGATGTGTCACTGTGGGTTCATAAGTTGTAATAAATGCATCTCTGTGGTGGGGGACGTCAGTAACGGGGAGGCTATCCATGTGTGGAGCCAGAGGTGTATGGAAAATCGCTGTGCCTTCTCCCAGTTATGCTATGAACTTAAAACTGCTCTAAAAAAATTCAGTCTTAAAAACAAAGGTCTGTGAACCAGTTGGTGTTATAAACTTTAGACCGTTCCAATAAAAATTATGTATCAAATTAATGTTTATAAGATACTGAGTCAATGGCTGAATATACCTCTTTCATATAAGTTGGCAATTTTTTAAAAAGTCTTCATTCCATTAGTAACTGTGGTTTCATAGTTATCAACTTAAACTATGGATGTTGCACATTACTATATCTGTTTAAGCATTTCATATCTATTCAGCCATTTCCAAAGCATACATCTATCTTAATGCTTTCATACTATCTTTGCTGTACAAAATGTTGTTTTAGTTTAAAGAATATAAGGAGCATTAATAATATTTCAATCAAAGCAAAAGAACCTAGTAAAAAATCCTGAATGTAAAGATCATTGCTCAAGACTTGTTTACTGTTAGTATACTTGTCAAAGAAGTAAACTGTTACATAAAGTTCTGATCAGGACTTCATCAAGTTACAGTTCAGTACCTAGATACTAACAACCTTACTTGTAAAAAAATAATGATTTGAATTTTATATATGCCAGACTCACTGAGCTATATGTATTTTTTTCATTATAAACAATAAGAAAAAGCAAATTGAACCAGTATGTAACACAGGTTCTTTTTTTAAAAAAAGAACAGAATCACAAGGATGGAAATACATACCTTAAGATGTAGACGTCTGTTCTGACACCATAGACTATGGAAATTGGTACTATAACCTTCCACTAAAAATGCTAGACTAAAAAAATAATAACCCAGTGAATGCAGGAACCAATAGAGGGGAGGTACATGCTGAAATAGGCTTTCCCATTGATGGCATTTGCAGAACCTGGTAAATTAGTATAAATGAAAATATAAGTGAAATTGAAAAAGCAATGGATGGATCTACAAGCAGATTAGACGCATTTGAAGAGACACTTAAACTGAAATATGTATCTGAGGAAATACAATTTTTTAAAATACAAACGTCTGTGTATATATGACAAGAAAAAGTTATAGAAACTGAAAATCATAAACTGAAAACCAATGACTTTTCTTAGCTCCATCAGAGAATAGGATCCATCAGAGAACTGAGGTCACAAGGCGAAGCACAGCCAAGAGCAGCTCACTGAGAACAGAAGCCACTGGAGCTAGTGACTGATAGGAAGACTGCAGTAATTTTAATGAATTATTGGAAATTATTGGAAGCTGAGGAAGGACTAGCTTCAGAG
Source organism: Lepilemur ruficaudatus (assembly GCA_963574885.1). Taxonomy (NCBI): domain Eukaryota; kingdom Metazoa; phylum Chordata; class Mammalia; order Primates; family Lepilemuridae; genus Lepilemur; species Lepilemur ruficaudatus. Next base: position 25,936 of record CAUYRT010077260.1, read on the forward strand.
TTAAAAACTCCCAGGGGCCCAGCCTTTGGGGGGGTTCCCCACAATTTCTTGGGTTTACCGCAGAAATTTCCTAATCTCCAGAAACTCCACCATGCTGTTACGGTGAAGATGAGAGAAAAATTCCCTCATTTTTCTGGTGGTGGAAAAGTAAACATGGAGAGTGTTCTTCACAACGAAGACCTGCCCTCTAAGGGAAACTATAGTGCTTTACCAGGGCTCTGTCTGACCTAGGGGAAAAGGTGAATGGAGGATTCAGGCCCCTTCTGGCCTTCCTGTCTCGCAGTCGGGGAGGGGAGGCTAAAAACATGTCTGAAGGTTACAGCTCAGGGATTCAGGCCCACTAAAAACTATGAGATTTAATTGAAGGCTCCAGTAATAGCAATAGTGGCTTACAATTGAGAGAGGTGCAAGACACAAGCTACTTAGGGAGTTCTTAGGGAAACCCAAAGACAACAGAGGAGAAAATAGAAAAACAAGGAAATTAGAGGAACTGAAGGCTCTTGTACCTACAGCAAACATTAAATACAGCCCAGCTCCTAGCTAGAGTAACATGAAACCTCACACTAAAAGTCTAATTACCTCAGTTCTGATACATCATGTCCAGCTTTCAAAAAACTACCACAGTCTGAATAGACAAAACAAGCATCAGAAGCAGTCCCTCAGATATGACACAAACATTGGAATTAGATAGGGAATTTAAAATAACTATAATTAATATGTTAAAGGCTCCAATGGAAAAAGTAGACAGCATACAAGAACAGATGGGTAACATAAGCAGAAAGTGGAAACTCTAAAAGTAATTCTAAGGAATTAAAAATACTGTGATGGAAATGAAGAATGATGTCGATGGGCTCATCAGTAGACTGGGCACAGCCAAGGAAAGAATCAGTGAGCTTGAAGATAGGTCAGTAGAAACGTCCTAAACTCAAATGCAAAGAGGAAAAAAAAGAATGAAAAATGGAACATCAAAGAACTCTAGGGACAATTACAAAAGAGGTAACATATAAGTAATAGGAACACCAAAAAAAGAAAAAAAGAAAGAAAGAACCAGAAGAAATAATTTAAAGTAATAATAGCTAAGTGTTTTCCATAATTAATGACAGAAAAAGGCAAGAATGAAATAAATTAAGACTTCTTGCTCCTAAATCCACTGCTTTTCTTCTGTATCAGCACTTTCTAAAATGTCAGCAGCAGTTAAGTCTGCTCCTTGGAGAGTACATAATAATATCTCTGAGAAATTCTGATATTCAGAAGTCTGCCTAACTTAAACATTTAGCTTTTCTTAAATTTTGACCACCAAATCTTTTTTCTTTCCCTCTGCTGTTAACAGAGAACCAGTTAGCACAGAACTAGGAGCACACTGAGAAATGCAACACTCTATAGAAATCATTATCTCTATAAGACTACGTAAAACCATAACTAACCCTGTGTTCACTGTCCTTACTAGTACCAATTTTTGAAGAGTAATATATAAAAAAAAATTGATTTTATACCACTTTTACAACCCAGAACCCATGAGCTATTTTCAGTATTTCTCAGTACATCCGGAAAAGCAGGTATCTGCTCCCTAATAAGGCATATCTATAAGCTATATAAAAAAGTTTCTTTTTAGATTAAAATCATATCAACTCAATATAGTAACACATTCAAAAATATACTGCATGTTGATTTAAAAGTTCTAATTAACTGGTGACATCACAGATAGTCTAGGATCTAACTGGTAGAATAAACACTGTTGTTAATGCCTTCTATCTCAATACTAGAATTAAACTCAAGCGCAAAGTGACAGCCAAAGTTAACTAAATAATTGTATTATTTAGTATATTTCATTTGGTCTTCAAAGTAGCTTTGTGAACTGGGGAAGAAGGTACTACCACCAGCTCTATTTTATAGATGAGAAACCAAGTGATTTAGTCAAGGTTAAGTCCTCCAGTTCTCTATTATCCCATATTCTCTCCTGGATATAGTTTCATAATCCTATGAAAATGCTTATATTTTAGAATGTATTAAGAGTATATAGACCATATAAGTCATGGAGTTTGCTATTAAATGTCCTTCTTGGATGTATAAAAAGTTATGGCAAGAAAATCCTTTAATTGACTCCATCTTAACCTTTTAGTTCCTAAGGATGGTTTGAAGAGCCAAGAGCTATTTGATGAAATTAGAATGACCTACATCAAAGAGCTAGGAAAAGCCATCGTCAAGAGAGAAGGAAACTCCAGTCAGAACTGGCAGCGGTTTTATCAACTGACAAAACTCTTGGATTCCATGCATGAAGTAAGTGTCAAACATAAAACATAACAAGAATTTTCTGGGACATAAAGTATGTTTTGATTAGTGCAGGTGATTATATACCAATAATTTTTTCTCCCAGTTTGTGGATTTGGGTGATAGTTACATTTTCCTAAGGCCAATTATGAAATATCACTGCATCTAGTCATGTGCATATGAAATAACCATGTTATTAAAGAATTTCATAGCTACTATTTTTAAAAAGGTAGAATTCTCTATTTATGTATAATTAATCCATTAAATTAGAATAGTATGCCCTTCATATATTATGGTACTGCAGTTCATCATGAAATATTTAATTTCATATAATACTACATACAATTAAAGGAATTTAAAATGTCTTTTGTATGTAAATGCTTATTATATTTAACTAAGCTTCTTTTTCACCTGGGGAATTCCAGTAGTGACTTGTATATTCTAGGTCTGATGTTAAAAAAAAGAGAGACCAATAAACATGAGATGTTCCCGCTGATCAGTTTTGAAGCCTAATCATTACTATATCTTCTCTTGCAGGTGGTTGAAAATCTCCTTAACATTTGCTTCCAAACATTTTTGGATAAGACCATGAGTATTGAATTCCCAGAGATGTTAGCTGAAATCATTACCAATCAGATACCAAAATATTCAAATGGAAATATCAAAAAACTTCTGTTTCATCAAAAGTGACTGCCTTAATAAGAAAGGTTGCCTTAAAGAAAGTTGAATTTATAGCTTTTATTGTACAAACTACCAATTTGTCCTGTAGAGGTTTTGTTGTTTTATTTTTTATTTTTCGTTTTTGTCTATTTTGTTTTAAATAAGCACTACATGTGGTTTATAGAGGGCCAAGACTTGGCAACAGAAGCAGTTGAGTCATCACTTTTCAGTGATGGGAAAGTAGATAGTGAAATTCATTAGCTCGTCTATCCCAGAAAATAGAAACATTACCGTGGAAGTAATCGCCACTGTCAGAGAAGGATGGCACCTAAACCACCAGTGCCCAAAGTCTGTGTGATGAACTTTCTGCTCATATTTTTCACGGTTGGCTAGATAAAATTTTCTAGACTTTTTTGTTGGCGTAATTTTCCCCTGTATAGTTAGTTAGGATAGCATTTTTGATTTATGCATGGAAACCTGAAAAAAGTTTACAAGTGTATATCAGAAAAGGGAAGTTGTGCCTTTTATAGCTATTACTGTCTGGTTTTAACAATTTCCTTTATATTCAGTGAACTACGCTTGCTCATTTTTTCTTACATAATTTTTGTATTCAAGTTATTGTACAGCTGTTTAAGATGGGCAGCTAGTTCATAGCTTTCCTAAATAAACTCTAAACAGTAATCTTTGGTGTGAAAATGGGTTGGTGCTTCTAACCTGATGGCACACAGCTATCAGAAGACCATAAAAATTGACTCAAATCTCCAGTATTCTTGTCAAAAAAGCTCATATTTTGTATATATCTGCTTCAGTGGAGAATTATATAGGTTGTGCACGTTAACCGTCCTAACTGGTATAGAGCACCTAGTCCAGTGACCTGCTGGGTAAACTGTGGATGATGGTTGCAAAAGACTAATTTAAAAAATAACTACAAAGAGGCCCTGTTTGTACCTAGGGCATTGTACCTAATGCCCTATCTCTACAATGGTTAGATGGCAAGAAAGTTGGTAAACTAATTGTTTTTCGGGACCTTTTGTAGTAGTTTGCATAACTTCTTAAAAATTATGATTCCAGATAACAAGCTGTGACTCAGCTGAGAGATTTTTAATCAGAGCAAGTAATTCCCCTCACTAAAATTTACCCCAAAACCAAATCTCTAATATGGCAAAAGAAAAGTGGCTAGACACCCATTTTCACATTCCCATCTGTCACCAATTGGTCAATCTTTCCTGGTGGTACAGGAAAGCTCAGCTACTGATTTCTGTGATTTAGAACTGTATGTCATACATCCCTGTTTGTAAAACTACACATCCCTACATGTGCCATAGAGTTTAACACAAGTCTTGTGAATTACTTCACTGTTGAGAATTATCATTTTAAACAACATAGAAGCTGTAGTAGCCCTTTCTGTGTGCACCTTACCAACTTTCTGTAAACTCAACATATTTACTAAGCCACAAGAAATCTGATTTCTATTCAAGGTGGCCAAATTAGTAATAGAAAACTGAAAATCTAATATTAAAAATATGAAACTTCTAATATATTTTTATATTTAGTTATAGTTTCAGATATATATCATATTGGTATTCACTAATCTGGGAAGGGAAGGGCTACTGCAGCTTTACATGCAATTTATTAAAATGATTGTAAAATAGCTTGTATAGTGTAAAATAAGGATGATTTTTAGATGAGATTGTTTTATCACGACATGTTATATATTTTTTGTAGGGGTCAAAGAAATGATGGATAGATAACCTATATGATTTATAGTTTGTGCAAGCATTCATACAGGCAGTAATGGTCTCAGAAACCAAACAGGTTTTCTCTAGGGGAAGAGGGAGATGAAGACTGACCTGTGTGCAGTGAAGGTTGCTGAGGCCCTGACCCAGTCATCAGATTACAGAGAAGTAATCCTCTGCCTCCCATCCTGACCACCTTCTCATTCCAACAGTGAGTCTGTCGGCACAGGTTTAGTTTACTAAAAAGTGTGTAAACGGGACAGAAAGGTGGTGTTTGCATATTTATAGGCACCATCTAATAGCAGGGTTATTTTCACATATGGCCTCTCCAACAGGTAAATGGAAAACAGAGGCTTCAGAAGTTTGGCAATAAGACACAGAGGTACCAGCAATATGTAAATAGTGCAGAATCTCATAGGTTGCCAATAATACACTAATTCCTTTCTATCCTACAGTAAGAGTTCATTTCTTAAAAAAAAAAAATGAGGACATGTTTTGTGTTTTCTTTGAATGCTTTTTTGAATGTTCTTTGTTATTTTCAGTATTTTGGAGGAATTATTTAATAAAATACATAATCATCTGCTTTTTGAATGCTCTCTATAAGGGAATGTAATATATTTGAAGATGGTTTGTAACCCAGCTGGATGTGAAATTTACGGTGCCTAAGAAATACTGCTTGAATATTATCAGTGACAGTGTTAAGTTTCAAAAGGGCTTCTGAAAAGTAGATTATCTTGTATTTATATAATGTTGTATGGTTAAAACCAGAAAGCACATCACACAGTCTTATTTTAGTCCCAACAACCTTGGCACTCAAAAAACAGAGCTCAGTGAAAAAAGATATGTGCACTTTGTTGTCAATAGGAAGTCAACTGACAGTCATAAAACAGCTATAGGAGGCTTTTTGTTAAATGGAAAAAGAAGCTGTGCCCTTTTAGAACACGTGGATAAGAAGAAAGTTATCTTAGTTATGTTTGAGCATAATTATGGATTTACGTGAAAAAGGATACAGTGCTGTGTGAGAGCAGCTTTGTTTTCTATGGATGTGGTATCTTGCCATCCCAAACTACTGAAGTTTATAGCAACTGTAATGACAGTTGGTAACATGCCTAGGTGACTCAACAATCCTAAAAAGTATTTTTAATTAGTGGTAGGGAAAAGTGACCCTTTCAGTGTTTTTAGGTATTCTTGTAGGATACTATACAAGCAAAACTGAGGAACTAAGGACATAACACTTTTGGGGTACATATATACCCAAGAACCTGAAAGAGCACCTGCCTTCTCTTGAGAAACAAAACCTAACATGATTAGTGAATAGGAAGTGCTTGATAATTAGCATAGGATGAGTTCTGGGGATGCACATAAAGGAAAACTGGCCTCACTTCAGGATTTGGGGTGGGGAGATGGGCAATTCCAATTTTACTTAAGTCTTACCGTTTTAGTTCCCTTTTAAATAATCTAAAACTACATCACCATGGAATGAACATTATCATACTCTGATCTGTCAAAACTCAAGAACCACGGCAGCCTTAAGTGAGATTTCGATCTTGGTTGGTCACCCCAACAAGTGTAGCTGTAGATGAATGTGTTTTTTATGTGCCTGGTTTCAGTGTTGGAAGGGAAAATGAAAGTGTGAGGAGGACACTTTAAACCATTTTGGATGGCAGTTTCATCATTTTCCGGACTATTTTCAATCAACCTGGTCCACCAAGGATTAGTGACCAGGTTTTCAGGAAAGGATTAGCTTCTCTCTAGAAAGTATCTGAAAGAAGGATTTTATTTTCTGATGAAAGGCTGTATGAAAATACCCTCCCCTCAAATAACTTGCTTAACTACATATAGATTCAAGTGTGTCAATATTCTATTTTGTATATTAAACAAATGCTATATAATGGGGACAAATCTATATTATACTGTGTATGGCATTATTAAGAAGCTTTTTCATTATTTTTTATCACAATAATTTTAAAATGTGTAAAAATTAAAACCAGTGACTCCTGTTTAAAAATAAAAGTTGTAGTTTTTTATTCATGCTGAATAATAATCTGTAGTAAAAAAAAAAATGTCTTTTTACCTACGCAGTGAAATGTCATACTTGTGTGGAAATGTTTAACTTTTATTTTTCATTTAAATTTGCTGTTCCGGTATTACCAAACCACACATTTGTACTGAATTGGCAGTAAATGTTAGCTAGCCATTTATAGCAATGCCAAATATGGAGAAACATCATAATAAAATATCTGCTTTTTCATTACGTGACTCCAACATGCTTTTGTAGAACTTGTGCAGTTCCAATTTTCCTACTTTTCTTCCTTCTTCTACTGAAAATAAAGTTACCACTTCAGGAACCCTAAGATGATAAACATTTAAATGTCATTGTGGCAGTGTTTGCATGCTAATATGGCATAATTTCAAAATGAGCTTAACCCTGATGCGAAAGACCCCAAAGACTATCCCATCCATGCCTCAAATGGTTATATGTCAATTACTGCAAAAGGTGCTAAGGGAAGGAAAAACTTAACTCCTGAGGCTGCTCCAAATATAATAGTCTTTATCACGAAAGATGGCACTTTATGTAAACAAATGTTATCTAGTCAAAATTCTTAGCTTATTTAAAAATTCCTTTTCTCCAATAAAAGGGAATAAACATTTAATGTCAGAGCACTACTGCACTATACAGAAGATAAAGGCAGGGGTCAGGGGAGTGGTTAAGCCAGCTACTCTATACAATCTATTCAATATTTCCAAAACACTGTGTTCAGGTCATCTCAATGAATTGGATGACTTAACAAATTTTTTCCACAAGGACCTCTATCACCAAGAAAAAAAGCATTATGATTTATAAGCCAAATTTGCCTTCTCTATCATATGTGCACCAAGTATTTGCTACATGCCTAGTACATGATAAATATTGAAGATACACCAATGAATAAGAAAAATACCACTGGTATCCTCAGTTAATACCAGATATGGCATCAGTATGTACCTATTACTGCTGTACCATTCACTTTAAGTACTAACCTTATGTTTTTTTGTATAACACCTTCACATACATTATACCAGTTAATCTTCACCCAATGAATGAATGAAATGAAAAAAAATGATGAGGAAGATATTAACTCCATTTCAGAAGAAAAGAAACAGGCTTAATTTAAGCAACTGATTCATCGCTAACACCCATTTTATTGAAGCTTGAATGGAAAGCCTGTGTAAAGAGGCCACTTATCTATGAGGCATCAAAGAGCATGTCTCAGGCCTATAAGCCTCTCAGGGAACTGGTTGTGTTTTTCTGCTTTAAATTAAACTAATGCTTTACTGAGCACTCACTATGTGCAAGACATAATCAATAGATTATCTCATGTAATCTTAGCAACCCTATAAAGTACTGCCATAAAGGAGTACTATTATCCTAATTGCATTTATATGAGGAAACCATGGCTTAAAGAACTGGGTAACTTGCCTATGGTCACAAAGCTTGGAAGTGGCTAAACAGGACTTTAAAAAACAAAACAAAACACTGGGCATCTGGCTCGAGAGTCTATGCTCTTCATCACTACTGAGCAATTATTAATATGAAGCTCTTAACTAAAGCAAGTAACCTATACTGAGCATTATGTGTCCTGTCTTTGGACATGACCCTATTTAATCCTTTTGCTCCCATATCAGTTTTGATTGAGACATTTAACAGTGATACAGTAGTTCCCCCTCATCCACAGGGAATATGTTCCAAGACCCCCACTAGATACCTGAAACCACAGACAGTACTGAACCCTGATTTTTCCTGTTCAGACATATCTAGGATAAAGTTTAATTTACAAGTTGAGCACAGTAAGAGATTAACAACAACTAAAAATAAAATAGAAAAATTATACTCTAATAAAAGTTACGTGAATGTAGTCTCTCTAAAATATCTTATTGTACTGTCCTGCAGGTAACTAAAACTGAAGAGAGTGAAACCGCAGATAAGGGGGGACTATAATTCCTTCTCTTAAAAAGATGCCCTGTACCCTGGGAAGGTTGAAGGTAAAAAAAAAAAAACAGTAGCTGCCCACAGATCACTGAATACCTTTTGGTTTGTCAAATATACAACAAGGAGCCTATCTCGCCAATGCCCACAGGAAAATCAACAAAAATTTCTTCAAGTGATATGGAACATATAAGCTACCAACTGAGGAAGATGAAAAATGCCCTATTGGGCACAATGTAGACTATTTGGGTTACAGGTACACTTTTAAAAGCCCTGACTTCACTATATAATTCATCCATATAATAAAAAAAGCACTTGGCTCCTACCGTCTAAGTCTACTGAAATTTTAAAAATAAAAAAAATTAAAAACTATGGGCCGGGTGCAGTGGCTCACACCTGTAATCCTAGCACTCTGGGAGGCCAAGGTGGGAGGATCACTTGAGGTCAGGAGTTCGAAACCAGCCTGAGCAAGAGCAAGACCCCGTCTCTACTAAAAATAGAAAGAAATTACTTGGACGACGAAAAATATATAGAAAAAATTAGCCGGGTTTGGTGGTGCATGCCTGTAGTCCCAGCTACTCGGGAGGCTGAGGCAGAAGGATCACTTGAGCCCAGGAGTTTGAGGTTGCTGTGAGCTAGGCTGACGCCACGGCACTCTAGTCCATGCAACAGAGTGAGACTGTCTCAAAAAAAAAAAAAAAAAAATTTAAAAACTGATGAAAGTCAAAATTTGTTCCTAGTTTGGCAGGTAAAGAGCCAGACTTTGGGTATACAAAAGAGGTTGAAAATACAGAGGCATTACCACTATGTGAATTTTTTTTTTTTTTAGACCTTCAGTTAATCTCTCTGAACTGGCAGTAAGTGTCCCTTAACAGCATTACTAACTTTATAGCAATATTTTCTTTCTGGTGAAAGAAACCCATCCATCTCCCTTTCTTACATCGGGCTTCCTGTTTCCTAGTTAAAATGAGACAATACTTGGGTAGGAAAATATTTTTACTTTGCTTGGTTACAGACATGTGAATTTCAGAATAAAAGAGCTTGTGTAGACCACATCAGACCACCTAAAAAACTTTATTCATTCTACCAAGCCCACTTCAGTAAGAAAATCATACTCTGTTCATCTTTTATACCCTCACCAAAAATAGTCAATAATGTGCATACAATGTAAATAAGGTATAAATAAGTTTTCTATTATTAATATGATGTTTTCTTATAAAGTATTGAGTATATACACGGGGTTATGCTGGAAATAAGAATCTAGACCATCCAAAACCACCAGGATTGTTTGCTAGGACTGCAAGGCATGGAGATGAAAACAAAACTTTCAAAGTGGCAGGAAAAGGGGTCAGTGTACAAAAAAACCAAGCCAAGGCTCATAAAACCTGAAAATATGTCACAAATACCTCCTAATCAGTTTCACTACCTACTGTGTCGCAGGTATGCTAGATGAGCCAATTCAAAGACCACTAAGGCAATAAATACTAAAACTCCAAGAAGCGCTTCCTGCCCTCAAGGAATTAAAGACAAAAGGCAAATGACTCAGCAGTTCTACTCCTATGTATCTACTCAGAAGAGTTGAAAACATCTGTCCACACAATGACTTGCATGCAAATTGTTAACAGCAACATTATTCCTAATAGCCAAAAAGTCCATCAACTGATGGACAGATGAATAAAATGTGGCATATCCATACAACGGTATACTATATCCTCATAAACAGAAATGAAATACTGACAATACTAATACATGCTATGTAATATGGATGAACCTCCAAAACATGCTGAGTGAAAGAATCCAGACACAAATACATGTTTTATATAATCTCGTTTACATGAGATGTCCAGAAAAGGCAAATCTATAGCGAATGAGAACAGATCAATGGTTGCCTAGGTTAGGAATGGCATCAGGACTTAAGTGCAAACAGGCGCGTGAGGGAACTCTTGGGGGTGATGGAAATGTTCTGAAACCGAGTTATAGTGACAGTTGCACAATTCTGTAAATTTAATAAAAACCATTAAACTCTATAATTAAAATGGATGAATTTGATGGAATA
>CAUYRT010077261.1:0-79310 GCA_963574885.1 Lepilemur ruficaudatus
ATACTGCTTTCTACCTTCCTTTCTCTCTTTCTCTCCCCAAAGGCACAAAATCAACTCTTTTTTTTAAAGAACTAAACATGAAGTATCTGAGTTATCCAGCCTCTTTCTTTTCCTTCCTGTCCTCTGGCTGGGGACTTGCTCTTTTTGGCCATGGTCCTCTTCACTAGAAATTCATCCACAGGGAGGATCACTTGAGGCTGAGAGTTCAAGATCAGCCTGGGCAACATAGCAAGATCCCATCTCTAAAATAAAACAAAAATAAAAAAAGAATAGCTAGGTATGGTAGCACACACCTATGGTCCCAGCTACTCAGGAGACTGATGCAGGAGGAACATTTGAGGACAGGATTTCATGGCCACAGAACATCAGAGTAAAAATAAGTCCATTGTATGACCTCTTTGTATCTTTGGTTTAACAACAAATGGGGGAATGGCAATTTAAAGCTACTAACAAGTAACATCTGAGGTTATCTGTGGATTACAAATAAAATGGTTAATTTCTCACTCACTCTTTTCTTTTTAGAGGTGTGTCTTTCTAGATCCTCTTTTTGTGAGACTTTCTTGCTGGGGATTCCAAGCTGGAGCTAGTTCTAAGAGAATGATGTGTGCTTGGAGCAAATGTGGCCAAAACAAGAATGGATTTTTTTTTTTTAAGCTCTCTTAGCTCTAGGCAAAGCTGAACTGGATCTGAATTCTTAATAACACTATGAAGATCCTAAAGATATTTTGAATTCCCAAAAGCACCAACAAAAGGGACTCACCTTCTCCAAAATATAGTCTGAAATCCCTTTTTTGCTTTCTTAGTCTGGCCACTGTTGTGGGATGATATAACAGTAGCAGGATAAAATAAAAATCTTCAACAGCATTTGACTAATCTGAAGCCAACAGCAAGTCACCCTCTAAGAAGGAATCAGGGTTTAGTTGTGGAGTAAGAAGAGTAGAATGAATCCTATCCTGGAGGAAATCAATCACAAATTTAAAATTTATTTTCCTCCTTGAGAAGGTACAAAGACCTTAGGATTTTAGGGTTGGTAGAATGATTGAATGCTTTGCTGCATCAAAATATGACAGACTCATTCACTAGTGAAATTTTCTTTCTTGTTTCCTTTGTTCAATGCCTTTTAAGGGGCTAGAACAAGGTTTCTCAACTCTGGATCTGCATAACTTACCATTGCTTGATAGGTCATATATGTTTTTCTTGACCAGTGCTTATTTAATTCTCTTCTAATAGCTCCCTTACTAAACAAAACAGAAGGGGTGTTGAAATGATTTTTAACCATCAACTCAATTAATCATGCTGATTAATTGGTAGAATTAGCAGTGTTCTCCAGATCAGCTCCAGGTAGCATTGCTGGATAAAATACAAGATACCCAGTTAAATTTGAAGTTCAGATAAATGATGAATCATTTCTAAAGTATAACTATGTCCCTAATACTGCAAAGGATATACTTATACTAAAAATTTTTTATCTTAAATTTGAATTTAGCTGGATGTTCCATATTTTTATTTGCTAACTCCAGAACCACATTCAGTAAGCTATACTTTAAATCCAGAGTAGTCTTTTCATCACAGTTTATAAACCATTTTATTCCAGCCAATGAGGAATGAATGTCCCCATGAAGGAGGAAGGCAGTTTGGTGATGTAGCAGGCACAGGCTCCAGGGATCTGGGAGCACCTGCTTGGGCTGTTCACTGGCTGTTTGTCCTTGAGCAAGACCCTCCAAGCTCTCTTAGCACCAACTTCTTCATCTGAAAATTCGAGGTTTGTACTGGTTTCTGGCTGCTCTCTAGGGCCCTAGGTTTGCATGCCACACTCTCCAGGGTCCCCTGAAGAGAGGAAGATGAGCACGGAGAGCTGAACTTCAGATCCCAATGCTGCTTCAACCTGAGAAGCTACATTTTGGACTTTCCTGTTGACATTCAATATTGCTTAGATTTAGTGTTTGGGGCGTTAAATTAAAAAACAAAAGGTTGCAAGCCATTCGTGTAGATGTTTCCAAGGATTCCCCCAGTTCTACGTGTTACAGGAGTCTATAAGAGACACAGAAGGGAAAAGAGAGAGGTGCAGCCCAGTGGTCTGAGAAACTCTGAAAATGAAGTCTAAGTTGACTTTGACCATCACATCTGCTAAGGAAATGCTATTTGCTTCTCTTTCCCATGAGCTTTATTTCCCTCCTGTGAGTACGATAGTGTATGTTTCCCTTCCACATGGGAAAATGCTCTGCCAAAAGAAAGTGCTCCAGCAATGCTAATGAAGTTTTATGGCTGGCAGACTTGGGGTTAGAAGTCGGACAGAGAGAAGGGGACTTACAGGCATCCTAGGGGAGAGCTTAACTAGACACAGACAGTGTCTTAAACAGCATTTCTGTGTCCAGGTTACCGCATACTTTGCAATACCAAACTGAAACAGACTCATTCACTACCAACATTTTCTTTCTTGTTTTATTTGTTCAATACATTTCCAGGTGCTAGAACTCCTTTTTTCAACACTGCATGTACATTACATCTTCTTAGGAAGTTTTTAAATAATACTGATGCCAAAGCCTTGTTCCCAGGGGCTGTGATTTGATTGGTTTGAGTTAGGACAAAGGCATTAGGTAATTTTTATTAATAAAAGTTTCCACTGTCTTCCAACGTGCAGCCAAAGCTGAGAACCACTTAAAATGTGTGCAGATCTATCCTGGGTGCTGAGGAGAAACTGTCACCTGCTCAAGGTGCTCTTGTCTGTGCCAGGGACTAGCCCTTCCTTCTGAGGTGGGCGTGAAGGGCCTCAGTTCAGCTCTAAGGCCACTTGCAACAGTGTGCAGGAGGCTCCTTCCCCTCCCCTTCTTCCTGCAAGCACCCCATCTTTACAGTCATCACTCTTCATGCCACATCCAACTTCGATCACTGCCAAGTTCTCTGCTCTCTTAGACCAAAGCTCTAGAGTTAAGAGTTTTCTATACCTGAGGTTTATGTGTCTTTACTTCCCGGTCCCTTTTTGCATTTTTGTTATGACATGTTATATACTTACAAAAGAGTAGATGCTGCACATGTAATTTATGAAGCCTCATAAAAAAACAAGTATCTGCAATCCTGCCCCCAAATTTAAGATTATCCTATTACTAACACCATGTTTGCTTCTCATTCACTCTTTTTTATTTGGTAATTATTTTTAAAGATGTTGGAAAAATTGTTTGCAACATTTGTGCCAGGCAAAAAGATACGAAAAATAACAAGAGAATAAACATCTATATACATATGCACCACGCCGTGCAATACTGTGTTCCCAGTCTGTTGACTCCCCTCTGTGACTTCTCAATCCCACCTGCTTCTCCCTACCAGACAAATATTCTGCTTAATCTTGTAGTCAGTATTCACTTGCCTTTTATAATAACTTATCACGGTTGCATCCTTCAAAAGTGTTTAGTTTGGCTTTTTTTTTTTTTTTTGCACTTTATCGAAGCTTCTCTTTATCTAAAGAGGCTTTATTCAATCAGGCTTTTATTCCAACCACCAACCTGCCAAATCGAAGGCTAGCACTCTCTAGTCTGACACTATCAGCCTCCCAGCTCCAATGGACACCCTCGATTTCTCTCTCCTTCTTGACAACATAGTGTGGTGCATTCTCAGAGTCTTCCACCCACCTTGTATGAGTTCCTTCCTTCTCAGTTCACTTTATCTGATATTTCTCCTCTTCCCATATTTTACATATTGGAATGCCCAGAACTCAGACCTCCTATTCTTCCCTATCTAAACACACTTTCCAGGTGACCTTATTAGTTCAGTAGCTGTAAGGGCCATCTATTTGCTGACAGACAGATTCTCCAAATCTCTTCTCTCTCCTTTTGGCTCCAATTGGTACATCCAACAGCTTCTTTGACATCTTCACTTAGATACCCAATATCAACTTTCAAAGTAGCGTGCAAAGAATATACTTGTTTTCCTTACCAAACTGCTTCTCCCCAAGACTTTTCCATTTCAGTAAATGGCAATTGCATCCTGCCAGTTACTTGGGCCAAAATTCAAAATTCCTGGAGTCATTCTCAAGTCCTTTTTTTCTCTCAGATAGCACATCCAACCCATGGCAAATCCTGTGAGCTCTATCTTTGGAAACCATCCTGAATTCGCCCACTTCTTACTTCCTTACCACTGTTGTCTTTGTGAGAGCCCGCTCGTGTCTTGCCTGGATCCCTCGAGAGCAGCCGATCTGGTCTCTCTTCTTCCATCCTGCTTTCCCTCTGCCCATTCCCACTCCAGAAGGATCCTTTAAAACATCAATCAGACATTGGCTCTATCCTTCTCCAAGCCCTACTTTCCAGTGCACTGACCTCCAGATCCAAGGTTCTAGCCGACATGGCTCCCAGCTTCCTTTCCATCCCCTCTTCTTCCTCCTTTTTCCTTCTCACTCTACCCTCGCCAGTCCAGCTTCTATTCCTCAAATGCCAAGCCCTTCCCATCTCAGAGCCTCTGCACTTATTATTGCTTCTGCCTGCAACAGTATTGATTCCACTAACTCCTTCAGGCTTCTGCTCAGATCTCTCCTTCTCAGAGAGACCTTCCCCGACCTCCCTGTCTGCTGTCGCATACCCTGATAGAAACATTTTATTAATAGATAATCTTGGTGACTGTTGTATTCTAGGCTCCAACAGAAGAAACTGGGTACATAACAGGTGCTTCATAGACATTAGTGGAATGAAAATGACATGTTTCCGTGGCCACAGTCTTACAATGGAATTGGAGCAAATGAGTCATGCACTTATTCCATTAGGGATTTTGTTTCAAAGTAACAAACCAAAGGCAATTTGCATAGGAAGGGAAAATGTAACACACAATGTAGAAATATATCCTTGAAACTAATGATAAAGGTGCAAATGGGTCTGCCAGAGAGAGAGAAAGAGAGAGAGAGAGAGAGAGAGAGAGACAGAGAGACAGAGAGAGACAGACTGAATCTCTGTCCACCTCCTCTCCATCTCTCATGTCTGTTCTTGTCCCTGTGTCTGCCTCACTCACTCTGTCTCTACTAACCAATTCTCCCTGTCCTGAAGCTCCACAGTGCATGGGTGATGTCCAGCCTGCAGAGAGACTGTAGTCACCTGCAGAGGGACTGACTTCTCAAATCCAGGCCTCTTGAGAAGAAACCCTTGCTTGGCCAGTTGGAATTGGGTGCCCCTTTGTGGCTGGGAGAACAGTGCTATTTTGTTCTAGAAAGCTGTCCCTGAGGTCCATCCCAGTTACTTGGGGAAAACTCTGTAGGAGTTCCTGAGGACCTAGGTAGACATTTTTAGAGGATGTTCACAGCCTGTTTAAACCACAGTCACAAGAATCATGTCTTGGGTTACATTTTCTTCTTTCACCTCTGCTACACTGTCAGACATCTGCTGTCTCCATACCCTAGAGTCAAGGACTCCACATTTAAAAGAAGTTTCCTCACTACTCCACCTCTGTAGCTATCACTATGACATGGCTTCTGTTACTATGAAGTAGTTAAAGAAGAAAGTCTAAACGCTAAGAATGCTTGACTGACGGCAAGATCAGTGGCCATTTTTCTTTTCTTTTTATAAAAATGTTTCACAACAGCAACCTTTAAAAAACATTATATTTAGAAATGATGTAAGACTTGAATGTGTCTTCCAACTCAAGTTTTTAATAAACACATAAAGATCCTTTGTATATAAAAGTTGCATTTAATCACTTGTGCCTAAGTGATTAGGCCTGTAATCTGTAAAACTGTAAAACCGATAGCAATAAGACTGGTGAGCCATAATTTAATTTGCAGTTCTAAACAAATGACTTGAGTAAAAAAAAAAAAATCTCACAGAAGTCAGTTCAAAGTTTAACTGTTTCTGTTCAGTATAAACCAAGGTGTTTAAATTCACAATATACATTTCATCAATCTTGGCATGCTTGTATCATTTGTATGAATACTATCAGTTTTGTTAACAAATACTACTTTCAACATAAGGATGCAGATTTTCAAGTTATTGTTAAATAGTAGAAAAGGTAGGTTGTTCCCTAAAGTGCTAAATTATCAGTCAGAGGACTATTTGCCATTTTTTTCCTGCCGTTTCTTGTTGGCCAATTGTATCCTGTGCTGCTTACTGCATTTTCTCCAGTTTTTCCAAAGTCAGAGATTTAAAGGGTAAAAGTTTGGGTTTACACCACTGAGCTTCTTCCACAGACAATTGCCCTTGTTTTGGAAGAACTTCTGGATCATTGACTTCACTTCTGCCATACCTGAATTGTTGGATACAGTATGCTTTTTCCTGAAAGTTCTGGTCTTTTTCCTGAAGCTTTATGCATCTAACTCAGTATTATCACGATGGGCAAGAGTTCTTGACTCAATCCTGCAGATGGAACTCACTTTGCAACTCCAATCAAGAATGGACACCTCCTGGGGCACAGGTGATGGAGTTTATTCCCACCCTTCCACCCAGATCCCATTTGGAAGTGCCAAGTCTAATTTTCTTAACTTTTAAACACATGTTCTTAGATATGATGTTCTTTCAATAGCTAAATGAATCATTATCCACATCCTGCCTATTTATAAGAATCATAGCAAATCTAACATATCTTATCCTTCTCTTCTTCTGCCACTTCTAGGAGATCATCTGGGATTTTAGTATCAGACTGTGGTCAGTTTGTTTTTACCTGATGACCAATGAGTATTTTAACTCATATCTGGCTGTTCATTATTACTTGTGTTCCACAGTCTCCTCTTTCTTTAAAACATTCATCTGACTGGAGTACATTTTGCAATAACATTTCAGAGAGAATTTTTGGTTAGCAAACTCAACCTCACATTTGAATAATAATATAGCTGGTTATTGAATTCTAGGTTCACAGTCTGTCTCCACAGATCTTTGAATTGATTTTTCTTATCACACAGCGATGCCCATGAGGAGCCTGGTGCCAGTTCGACTGCCATCCCTCTATGGGTGTGATGTGCACCACTTAGCTGCCCACCAGCACCTAGTCTGTGCGACCTTCGTCTCATCACTCAGGCTTTCTTTTCAGTGTCTACTTCTCCTCTCTCATTCCATGTACTTAGGAGAAAGCTTAATATCACCCTCAGTCCCATCCAACATCACAGATTCAGAATCTTAGGATGGCTTAAGCCAATGGGCACAATACACGTCTGTAGACCATTGGTTCAGGGATAGGCATGTGTCTTAAAGAACAGAGTTATAGTCAATCCCAGGACTCCTGGTTAGAACACTAAGACAAGAGCTTGCTCTAGCTCCCTTTTTGTAGACAAAGAAGGATGGTAGGTCCACCTGAGACCGGCAGTCAGTGTATAAGCCAGTGTTAGGGAAAAAATCTCACTCTGTCTATAGAAGAACAGAGATGGAAAGAAAATGGGTCCTTAATGACTTCATTGAGCTACCGAATCAACCAGCCTGATGATGGAAAAACCAAATTATGCCAAAATATTTAAAGAGGTTAATTCTGAGCAAATATGAGTGACTAGGACCCAGGGAACATAGTCTCAAGAGGTCCTGAGAAAGTGTGCTGAGGCTGTCAGGTTACAGTTTGGTTTTATACATTTCAGGGAGACAGAAATTGCAGGTAAAATCATAAATCAATGCATGGAAGGTATACAGTGGTATGGCTCAAAAAGGTGGGACATCTTGAAGTTGGGGGCTTACAAGTGGTAGGCAGGTTTTAGGGATTCTTCAGTTGACAATTTGTTGAAAGAGTTAAGGTTTGTCTAAAGACTTAGAGTCAGTAGAAAGGAATGCTTGAGTTAAGATAGGGGGTCTGTTACCTGTTATATGACGTTATGCCAGAATCAGGTTGGAAAGTAAGCCACATTATACCAGGTTAACAAAAAAAAAATAATAATGGGATTTTTTGATTAGTAAGGTGTGACTTTTCAGGCCCTGTGGGAAGGAATTTGGGCAAGAGGGAAAAAAAGGAGTCAGAGTTCAGTCCTCAAGCCCTTGAAAGTTGCCCTACCACCAGACTTTTCTCATGTGTACCAATGCATCCTCTTTATTTCTTAAGCCTGTTTGAGTTTTTTTTCTGTTATTTTCAGTAGATAAAATGAACAACATGTTCCAAGGAAGTAGCTTATTTTCTTCTCCCTGGAAGTTTTAGAACTACCTCTTTATCTTTAGTGTTATGAAATACTGTGACATAATGACTACATCTCTTTCTTCCACTTAGCTAAAATTTTGTGAAGCTTTTTATTCTTGTGATTCACTCATCCATTTATTCATTAAACAAGTGTTTATTAAACACTGTATGCCAGGGAGTTTTATAATGTACTAAAGATATAACAGTGAATATAATAAAGATATAATAATGTCCCCATCCTCATGGACAGGCGATACACAAATAAATAGAAAATATTTTATATATATACATATAATTACAGTATTCAAAATTCCATGAACTGAAATAAAGAAAAGTAGGAAAAATACAGATGATATGACTAGAGGTGAGGGGCATTACTACTTGGGGGGTCAGAGAAGACCTCTCTTTATAGGTGACATTTAAGGAGAGACCTGAATGATATGAGAGTGGGTCATTTCAGACGTCTGAAAATAATGGTCTTAATCATTAGCCAGCCTCTGAGGTTGTAATCAGTTTTGTCTGTTCAGTAAATGAAAAGAGCCAGTGTGATCAGAGCTAAGGGGATAGAAAGAAAGTGGTAGGAGATGTTGGACAGGTAACAGAGGTCAGATTACTAAGGGCTTACACACCGTAGTGAGGAGTTTAAATGCTATCACGAGCATGATTGGGAAGCCATGGGTGCAGGAAGGAGTGAGTGAGTAGGGAAATGAGATGATCTAATTTATGTTTTGAAAAATAAAATAAAGTAAAGCATTTTGGCATCAGTATAGAGAATTGACCATTCAGTACTGAATGTAAACAGTGGAAGCATGAAATAGTTAGGAGGCTATTGCAGGTGAGGAGCAATGATAGTTTGGAATTGCATAATAGTGCTAGAGGTGACAAGTGAATAGAGCCTGGATATGTTTTGAAGCAGAGCTCACAGTGATTTGCTGTGGTTAGTAAATTTTGTGTGAGATGGGAACGGAAACTGTGAGCTGTGAAATGTGGGAAGAAGAGAGGAAGTAAGGATGATCTTAGGGTTTTTAGCAACTAGAAAGAAGCTATTGTGATTTTCTGAAATGCGGAAGATGGCTGGAGGGGCAGGTGTGGGGTAGGAGATAATCAGGAGACAGGTTTCATAACCACTAAATTCCAGATGACTATTAGACATCTAAGTGGAGGTGTCAAACAGGCCGCATGAGTCTGTATTTCAGGGAAAGATTAAAGGCTAGAGATACACCTCTGAGGGCCATCAGCATCTAGGTGGTGTTTAAAGTTATGAAACTTAATGACATCATCAAAAGAGTGACTGTGAGTGTAAAAGGGAAGTCCCAGTATTGAAGCCAAGGAGCACTGCCAGGAGCATTGCACTATCAGGAAAAGGAACAGGCAAAAAACCAGAGATCAAAAATAAGAAGAAAGCTGGGGAAGACCAGGAGAGCCTGAGGCTCCAGAAGAGAAGTGAACAATTTATTCCCAGGAGAAGGGAGCAGCTAACTCTGCTCCTGGAGAGAGCAACAACAGCCCAAACTCTGCTGCTGGAGTCTAGGAAGGTGAAGATGGATATTGACCCCTGAGTTTGGCAAGACTGGTGTTGGACAGGTTTCCAAGTACATTAGGGTGAAAGCCAGATTGTAGTGGGTTAAAGAGAGGGCTTGAACTTGGGCCACTGAACATAAGCCAGGAATTTGAGGAGCTTTTCATAAAGAAAGCAGAGAGATGGGCGAGGATAGCGGGTTAAGGTAGGGTTTTCCTCAAGATGAAGGACATTGCAGATTGTTTGTGTGCTGACTTCGGTCTTTTTGGGGAAAATTTCTCTGTGTTAAGAATTATTTCCTTCCCTTCCTCCCCTCAATTCTCTCTGTCTCTCAACTCCAACTTTCTATACCTGTCTGTCAGGTCTCCAGACTTTTTATTATAATTTGCATTTCTTTTTTGTATTTTTACCAAACATTCGAAGAAAATCTTTAGCTCCCTTTTCTGTTTCATTATTTCACTCTTGTAAACTAAAATAAAATCTTAAATTAAATTAAATGAAATCTAAAATTCAGTCCCCCAGCCAATTGAAGGTACCCCTAAGCCTCTTGGAGAAGTGGACCTCCGCCCTGCCAAAAAAAGCTGAGTTGCCCACTGTGAGGAGAAGGGAGGTCAGACACACCTGTAAGACAAAGGTTAAACCATGGCTGCAGGTCATCAATTCACTTAACAGATCACTGGGGTCTATATATATGACCAGTGATTATCTCTGCTTAAGAGACTTCCTTATCTTAACTTAAAACATTCCAAGTCTTTAGGTAAAGTTTGATTTCTTTAACCAATTACAAATCAAAGAATCTTTAAACTCACTTATAACTTGTAAGCCCCCACTTCAAGATGCTCTGCCTTTTTGGGTCAAACCACTGTATGCTTTCCATGTATTCATTTATGACTTTATGTGTAATTCCTGCAGGTCATGTATTGATTTATGATTTCCATGTATTGATTTATGACTTTACGTGTAATTCCTGTCTCCCTGAAATGTATAAAACCAGACTATAACCCAACCACGGTGGGACCACTTGCTCAAGGCTTCTTGGGCATGGCTCTGGGCCCTGCTCACTCATGCTCAGCTCAGAATAAACCTCTTTAAATTATTTTACAGAGTTTGAGCTCTTTTCCATTGACACTCTTTACTTCTATTTGTCTGTTCACACCATTTACTATGGTAATTTTAAAAAAATTATTTTTTATATATTTTTTCTTTCTGAGATCTTCTTAAAATAACAGTCTATTCTCATTTATTAATATGATACTGTTTTGAGTCTCTCTGAGAGTATTAATTATATCTGTTTACATTTGCCTTTGAATTAATAACTTGGTCTTTTATGCTATTTTTTCCATTTAATTATTTGTGCCTCTCTTTTGTGCTCGTTTTCCTCACATGTTTCGTGGTTTTTGAGTGCCTGATCTTTTTGATGATTCCTGCACTTCCGGTTTCCAGTCCAACAGGTAAAGTGCATGGAAGTCATTACTCCTGTGTTTGTAAAAAGAAAAAAACTGAACAAAATGAAAATCAACAACTTTTCTTATATCCGTTATAGAGAAGAGTAGTCACAGGGCAAACTACTGCCCCCAAAACAGGAGAGAGAGGCAGATACTGAGAATCACACCTTAGCAGGAGAAGAAGCCAACCAGTAGAGCCAGTATTGGTAGAAACAAAGTACAGTTGATGATTTCAGGAGGCTCAGTGTGGGCATGCTGGAGAGTTAAAAGCTCCAAGGGTCCGGTCTTACAGGGGTTAGTTTTGTGAGTTTTATTTTCAGGAGCCCAAACAGGTTCTCACTGTGATGATCTGGGAAAAATCCTCTTGTGCTTCTGGCAGGAAGAAGAGAAAATAACCATTCTGAAATATGCCCAGAGCCTTCTGTTCTTCTTAACAAGGCTTGCCTTCAAAGGAAACAATTTCACCAGAGCCTGACCCATTGGGATTTTATTAGAGTCTAACCAAGCTGGGGAAAGGAAAACACTCAACCCAGCCTGCTCTATCTTTTGGTATCAGAGAAGGGAAATACCAAACTCCAGCCTCCCTCTAATCTTCTTTTCTCACCCAAGAGGGGAAAAGAAAGCTGAGAAGTACTTGTGAAGCCTTGGGACACAGGCTCACTGAAAGACTGAGACCAAATCACAGGATTATAGCATGCTTCCCTTCCTCCCATACCTGCTGCAGCATCAATAGAGCTTCTGTGTGATAACAGTGGATTACAGCTAAAAGACCACATTTGGGGCCAAAAGAGAGTTAACAAGCTTTAAAACATAGCAAATTTTAAAAAATAGAAATCACGCAAAGCTTTCAGAGCAAAATGAAATCAAACTAGATATCAGCAGAAAGATAGCAGAAATAATTAGACCATTTGAAACAAATCGGCAAGGTAAAGAGGCTGGATAGATGGGTTCTGCATGGATTAAATAAATGTCAGCAGAGAAATCATCTCGAAGCTTGCCTTTCTTTGCTGTCAGGACATAAAAGTGAACCATTTCTACACCATATTATTATGTGTGATGAAAAATGGATTCTTTTTGATAATTACAAGTGTTCGGCACAATGATTGGATAAAGATGAAGTGCCGAAACACATTCCAAAACCAAATATTAATCAAAAAAAGCTAATGATGTCTTTTGGTGGTCCAGTGCTGGTATTATCCACTTCAGCTTCATAAAACCTGGTCACCTATTACAGTGGATGTCTACTGCAACCAACTGCATGAAATGATGAGAATGATTAAGCAGCTGAGATTGGTCACTAGAGACAGTGCAATCCTCTTGCAAGACAATGCTTGACCACATGTCACACAAACAACACTGCTCAAACTACAGAAGCTGGACTTGGAAACTCTGTGTCATCCACTGTATTCACCAAACCTTACACCAACTGATTTCTTCCAGGCTTTGGACCACTTCTTGCAATGAAAAACATTCAATTCTCAACAAGCTGTGGAAAACGCCTTTGGTGATTTCATCACCCCTCACTCTCCAGGCTTTTTCCCTCTGGCATAAGCAAGCTACCATTAGGATGGCAAAACTGTGTTGACAATTTAGGCGCATACTTTGATTAATTGTACTGCTTCTTGTTTGAGATATAATAAACTAAACTTTTGATTCTAAATTGGACATTTCGTATTTAATGACCTAATGCAGACCTCAATGAAATTAAAAGCAAGAACTTGATATAGAAAATCAACTAAACCAATAATTGGTTCTTTGAAAAGATCAATAAAATTGATAAATTTCTAGCCAGGCTAGCCAGAGAGAGAAAGAGAGAGATAACACGAATTACTAATGTCAGAAATGAAAGATCATGGACAATAAAAGGACAATAAAGGAATAATATGAGCCACTCTATGCTCACAATATTTTTTATTTCAAAACATTGAGGGAGTACAAATGTTTTAGGTTACATGAATTGTTTTTGCAATTCTTGAGTCCCATCAAGGTGTGTACATCACCCAAATAGTGTTCATTGTACCCATTTGGGTAGGTTTTTTTCCCACACTTCCCAGCCCCGCTGGTTGATTTCCACTGAGTTTTACTTCCCTCTGTGCCCATGTGCTCATCAGTTAGTTCAAATTTAATAGTGAGTATATGTGGTGTTTGTTTTCCTATTCTTGAGATACTTCACTTAGGAGGGTGGTCTCCAGCTCCATCCAGATTGTTACAAAAGGTATTAATTCATCTTTTTATGGCTGAGTCGTACTCCATGATATACATATACTGCATTTTATTAATCCACTCATGAATTGATGGTCACTTGGATTGATTCCACATCTTTGTGATTGTGACTTGTGCTGCAATAAACATTCAAGTGCAGATGTCTTTTTGATAAAAAGTCTTCTTTTCCTTTCCGTAGATACCCAGTAGTGTGATTGCTCAATAGAACGGTATAGTTCTTTGAGGAATCTCTATATTGTTTTCCATAGGGGTTGTACAAATTTGAAGTCCCATCAACAGTATATAAGTGTTCCTTTTTCTCTGCATCCATGCCAGACTCTATTGTTTTTGGACTTTTTAATAAAAGCCATTCTCACTGGAGTTAGGTGATACCTCATTGTGGTTTTGATTTGCATTTCCCTGATCATTAGTGACATTGAGCATTTTTTCATGTTTATTGGCCATTTGTCTTTCTTCTTTTGAGAAGTTTCTATTCAAATCTTTGGTCCACTTTTTAATAGGGTTGTTTGGGGTTTTTTTTCTTGCTGATTTGCTGGAGTTCTTTGTAGATTCCAGTTATTAGCCCTTTATTGGATATGTAGCTTGCAATATTTTCTCCCATTCTGTAGGTTGTCTATTTGCTTGTTGGTTGTTTCTTTAACTATGCAGAAGCTGTTTAGTTTAATGAAATTCTACTTATTTATTTTTATTGTTGCCATGATTACCATTGAGGTCTTCTTCATAAATTCTTAATTTCATAAATTCTTACCTAGGCTGATATCTAGAAGAGTTTTCCTACATTATCCTCCAGAATTCTGATGGTTTCATGCCTTAGATTTAAGTCTTTTATCCATCTTGAATTAATTTTTGTGACTCGTGAGAGGTAAGCATCCTGTTTCATTCTTCTGCATGTGGCTATCCAATTTTCCCAGCACCATTTATTGAATAGGGCTTCTTTTCCCCAGTGCACATTGTTGTCTGCTGTGTTGAAGATCAGTTTGGTGTAGGTAGATGGTTTTATATTTGGGTTCTCTGTTCTGTTACATAGGTTTATGTCTCTATTTTTGTACCAGTATCATGTTGTTTTGATTACTATAGCCTTGTAGTAGAGTTTGAAGTCTGGTAATGTGATGGTTCCATATTTGCTATTTTTTGTTTAAGATTGCTTTGGCTATTAAGGCTCTTTTCTGGTTCCAAATGAAGCATAGAATTATTTTTCTAGATCTGTGAATTATGACAGTGGTTATTTGATGGGTATTGCATTGAAATTGTAAGTCACTTTGGGTAGCATGGACATTTTAACAGTGTTAATTCTACCTATCCATGAGCATGCTATGTTTTTCCATTTGTTTGTATCCTCTGTGATTTCTTTTCCCAGAGTTCTGTAGTTCCCTTTGTAGAGATCTTTCACCTCTTTGGTCAAGTACATTCTTGGGTATTTTATTTTCCTTGTAGCAATTGTGAATGGTATCGAGTCTTTGATTAGACTCTTGGCTTGACTATTATTGGTATATAGAAATGCTATTGATTTATGTTGTTCGATTATGTATGCTTGCTAAATTTATTTATCAATTTCAGGAGACTCTTGGTGGAATCTGGTGTTTTCTAGATACAAGATCATATCATCAGCAAAGAGCTATAGTTTGACCTCTTCTTTCCCAACTTGGGTACACTTTATTTCTATTTCTTTCTCTTGCCTGATTGCTCTGGCTAGGACTTCCAGCACTATGTCAAATAGAAGTGGTGACAGGGGGGCATCCTTGTCTTGTTCCAGTTCTTAGGGTGAATGCTTTCAACGTTTCCCCATTCAGTATGACGTTGGCTGTGGGTTTGTCATATATGGCTTTTATAATTCTGATATATGTTCCTTCTATGCCTACTTTCTTGAGGGTTTTTATCATGAAAGGGTGCTGGATTTTGTTGAATGCTTTTTCTGCATCTATTGATCATATGGTCTTTGGTTTCGCTTTTGTTTATGTGGCGAATTACATTTATTGATTTATGTATGTTTAACCATCCTTGCATCCCTGGGATGAAGCCCCACTTGGTCCTGGTGGATTATGTTTTGATATGCTGTTGAATTTGGTTTGCTAGTATTTTATTGAGGATTTCAGCATCTATATTCATAAGGGATATTGGTCTGCAGCTTTCTTTTTTTTTTTTTGTTCTTTCCTTTCCTGGCTTTGGTATCAAGATGATATTGGCCTTGTAGAATGAGTTGGGGAGGATTCTCTCCTTCTTGTTATTATGGAATAATTTCTGTATTATGGATACCAGGTCTTCTGTGTAGGTCTCATAGAATTTGGCTGTGAATCCATCAAGTCTAGGGCTTTTTTTATGTTGTTGTTGGGAGCTTTTCTATTATGTTTTGATCTGTTTGTTATTGGTCTGTTCAGGAGTTCTGTTTCTTCCTAGTTGAATCTTGGGAGCTTATGTGTTTCCAGGAACTCATCCATTTCCTCTGCATTCTCTAGTTTATGTGCATACAGATTTACATATTATTCATGGATGAGGTTTTGTATTTCTGTAGTATCAGTTGTAATGTCACTTTTTTCATTTCTCATTGAGACTATTTGGGTCCTTTCTTTTCTATTATTGATTAGTCTAGATAGAAGTGTGTCAATTTTGTTTATCTTTTCAAAGAGTCAACTTTTTCTTTTGTTAATCTTTTGTATTTTTTCTTTTGTTTTGTTTTACAATTCATTTAGATCTGCTCTGAGCTTCATTATTTCTTTTCTTTTGCTGGCTTTGGGTTTGGTTTGTTCTTCCTTTTCTAGTTTCCTTGAGGTGTGATGTTAAGTTGTTAACTTGTGATCTTTCTGTCTTTTTGATGTAGGTATTTAAGGCTATGAATTTTCCCCTGAGGAATGCTTTTGCAGTGTCCCATAGATTTTGGTAGCTTGTGCCCCCTTTGTTGTTCAGTACAAAGAATTTTTTGATTCCCATCTTAATTTCATTCTGGACCTAATAGTTCAGCAGCAGATTATTTAATTTGTATTACTTTGTGTAGGTGTGAATGTTTGTCTTGTGATTGATTTCTAGTTTTATTCCTCTGTGGTCTGAGAAGATATATGGTATGATTTCAATTTTTTTGAATTTGTGGAGACCTGTTTTGTAGCTTAAGATATGTTCAATCTTGGAGAATGTCCCATGTGCTGCTTAGAAGAACGTGCATTCTGTAGTTTTTGGGTAGAATTCTGTAAATGTCTGTTAGGTCCATTTGATTTACAGTTTGATTTAAGTCCTTTCTTTTTTTGCTTATTTTCTGCTTTGATGATTTGTTGAACTCTGAAAGTGGGGTGTTGAAGTCCTCAGTAATTATGATGGTGGTATTTCTTTTTTTCCTTAGCTCTAGTAAAATTTGCTTTATGTATGTGGGAGCTCCTGTGTTGGGTGCATATATATTTAGGACTGTTTTGTCTTCTTGTTGAATTGCTTCCTTTACCATTATATAATAACGCTCTTTGTCTTTCTTTACCTTTATTGGCTTAAGATAAATTTTATCTGATATGGAATGGCTACATCTGCTCTCTTTTGATTTCCATTTCCTTGGAATACTTCTTTCCATCCTTTCACATTTAATTTGTGTGTATCTTTGTGGTTCAGATGTATTTCCTGAAGACAGAAGATACTTAGGTTGTGGTTTTTTATTCATTCATCCAGCCTACGTGTTTTGAGAGGAACATTCAGTTTGTTAACATTAATTGATAGCATGGATATGTGGGATGTTGGTCTGTTCATCCTGTCTGGTAGTCCCTTATTGCTTTGTTTTACCTCTTGCTCTATTGTTTTATAAGAGTTGTAGGTTTGGGGATTTTTAGGTGGTTTTACACTGGTGGATATCTGTTGTGCTGATTTGTGTATAATGATGTTCTGAGTATTTTGTGCAGGGAAGGTCTGGTCATAGCAAATTCCCTCAGTGTTTGTTTCTCTGGAAAAGACAATTTCTCTGTTGACTGTGAAACTTAGTTTTGCAGGATTCAAAATTCTAGGCTGGTAGTTGTTCTGTTTAAGTCAACTGAAGATGGGAGATGGGGCCCCAATCCCTTCTGGCTTGTAATGTTTCTGCTGAGAAGTCTGCAGTTAGCCTGATGAGTTTTCCTTTGTAGATTATTTGATGCTTTTGTCTTGCTCTTTACAGAATTTTCTCCTTTTGACTTTGGTCATGTTGATTACTATGTGTCTTGGAGATGACCTTTTTGCTGTGACTCTTCCCAGTGTTTGATGTCCATCTTGTATCTATCTGTATGTCTAAATTTCTAGTGATACCAGGGAAGTTTTCCTCAATAATTTCCTCAAATAGCTTTTCCGTGCTTTTAGCTCTTTCTTCTTCTCCCTCAGGGATATCTATAATTCAAATGTTAGTTTGCTTCACATAATCCTGTATATCTCTCAGTGATTGCTTGGACTTTTTAATACTCTTCTCTGCTTCTTTGAATGACTGAGTTATCTTGAGAGCCTTGTCTTCAAGCTCTGAGATTCTTTCTTCTCCTTGGTTAAGCCTGTTGTTAAGCTTTCTGCTGTGTTTTGAAATTCCCTAAATGACTCTTTCATTTCTTTAAGTTCTATTATATCCTTTCTTATGTTGTCTAGCTTTCTGGTGACTTTTTCATTTTTTTCATTGATTTCCCAAAATGCTCTTTTAGCTTTTTCTTGTTGGTTTTCACCTTTCTCTTCAACTCCATTCAGGAAGCACATTGCTTCCCAATTTTATTGCTCAAACCACACTTAAAAGGCATGGTGACTGCAGACATATATGGCATCACCCCTCTCCACCAGGCATAAATGTATTTGCTTGACAAATCTCTCTCTGTCTCTTTCTCTCTCTCTCTCTCTTTCCTTCCCTCCCTCTCTCTCTGTCTCTCTTTCTCTCTGTCTGTATTTACCTTGTAAAGAAGAGACTAAGACACAAGCAGAGAGTTCAAAGCAGTTCATGAAAATGAGAGTCAAAGAAAATCAAAGAAAATTTAATTGATAGGCAAAAACTTAGCTTTTATGATGAAAAATCAATTTAGTTATCCATTAAAATGTTATGTTAAATGTTATAAAATAGTTGACAACTAAATTGAGATTTGGTGTTTGTATAATGCAATGAAAAAATTTTCCTAACAGAGACCTATGAGCAATAAGCTGAGTGGCTGCATCCCATGGGCTGCCCCCCACGGTAAGAAAAAAAAGGATTGCCTAATCCTCATCCAAGGAAAGGGATCAAGTCAAAATTGTTTCATTTTCTTCCTTTATCAGGCTGTCAGCAGAAGGATGTTTGACTCATTTCCATCTTTAAGTTAACAGTATGAGCACTAGAATAATATCAGATAGATCATTGAAGCAATGAAATTTGTCTAGCAAATGCATTTACACCTGGTGGGGAGGGGTGATGCCATATATGTCTGCCCTAATGCCAACTGAATAGGAAGTACATTGATTTCCAATTTTATTGTTCAAACCACACTTAAAAGGCATGGTGACTGCAGATCAGGCCATTTGAGTTGCTCCCTTGTGCTCCTGAACCGAGCATGGAACACTTTGGCATCTGTGAGTCACCCTGCCCCACTCACACTCCACCCTGCACCTCTGGCCACAACAGTAGCCTTCTGTTCTCAAATACTTTCTCAATAATCCATAAAGTAAACAACACAAACAAAACAAAACAAAAACCCAGACCACATCCATGCATTAAATTTAAATGAACTCTTCAGGTGAACAATGTTTTAGTTGCCCTGCTGAAACTGCTTTTTATTGCAAGTACTAGACTAATGCACACCATGTCTGGCAGGACTTGGTAAAATTTCAATCGGAATGTTCCATGACGCCACAGATTCTGGAACAGAGAGGGTGGCAAAGGGTGAAAAGATCACCTGAGTGCAGCCTTGGAAAAGAAGCACCAGTTTTGTTTAACGTTGTGCCAGGGACGGGCTGGATATAAAAGAAGAAAACATAGACAATCACTAAGAAGCATTTCTGTAGGGGCCTGAGGCCATCTAGAAATTGTTTCCTACTAAATCCCTTTTTAATTACTTTTTCATTTAATTGCACGGGATGCGCAGAGCTGCATTTATTCATGGCGGAGACTCGACTTTTGCTGAAGAAGACAAGAAGCCACAGGCAGTCACCGAAGTGCCTTGCAGGCAAGGATTGAGGACTCCGTCCCCAGGAGCCATAGTGCTAGATATGGTTTGAGACTGGGTTGTCCACTAAATTTAATTCAGCAAATATTTATAAAGCATCTACCTTGTATCAGGCACAATGTAAAACACTGTGGATAGATCAGTGAACACAACAGAAGAAATCTTTGCTGCTGTGAGGCTTACATTTTGGTGGCTAAACAAAGTAATTAATGAAAACATTATATAGTATGTTAAACAGGGGTGATTGCTGCAGAGAAAAGAGATCAGGGAAGGGGGACAAGGAGTATCAAGGGGTCCACTTTAAATCTGATACTCAGGGAAGGCACCACTGAGGAGGGGGCATTTGAGCAAAGACCTAGCAGAGGTGAGAGGGCATAAGGGACTTTTCACAGGGCAGCAAGGGGGTCAGTGTGGCTGTGGATGAGTAAACTGAGTGTAAGGGGCATAGGCAACAAGTCAGAAGAACAGAAGGCTTTTTAGGTTGTTGTAAGGTCTTTGGCTTGTACTCTGACTACAGTGGGAGCCATTGGAGAATTCTGAACAGGGAAATAATATAACCTGACTTCTGATATAATATAACCTGTATTCTGATAAGATTGCACTGAATGCTGAGTTAGGCATAGACTCAAAGTTAAAGCAGGGAGACTAATCAGTAGATTATTGTGACTTGGACAAGGGTGTGGTATTAATAGAAGTAGTGAGAAGGTAGAGCGCATATAACTGGCTGATGGCTGCAATGTGGGGTGTAAGAGAGAGGGGAGATTCAAGAATGACTTCTAGAGTTTTAGCCTGAGACACTGGGACGGTGAAGTGGCTTTTAATTGAGAGGGAAAGACTATGAGAAGACTAAAAAGAGTAGATTTTACGGTGAGAGGAAAAGATCGGGATTTTGATTATTTTGTTGTTGTTGTTCTTCATCCTCAGCTTGAAATACTCATGCAAAGATGCCCAGCTGAGAAGGCTGGGCTGGAGATGCATATGCTAAAATGTCAGAGCAGTTAGAAAGGTACTCTACCCTACACCCTTACCTTCAGAAGGAAAATGATGGTTTTTCCTTTTCTCAAGTTTTTAAACCTACGTGCCATCCACCACCTCAGTGACCCCCGGGCTTAGGGCTCAGGTTTTCTAAGATCAAGAAGAGTCACCAGTTCTGTCTTATGATATCAACTTTGTCCATCCTAAGTGTTGGATGTTCTTCAGTTCCTGCACCCAGGATGAGATGCTAATCAAGATCTTTCCAGGTGGTTACCATGTGTGGATCTCTAATGAGTTATTTGATTTGCATTAGCAGTAAGTACAAGCAAACAACTTTTCGTTTGTGGCTCTGAGAAGTAGAGAAGAAAGGATAATAGCAGAGACATATGGCGACATTTAATTGCAGACTTTTGCTGATGGAAACACTGACTTTACAGCTGAGGAAATAACATCCACTTCACAGTGAGCTTATGAGAGTTGAATGGAACAATGTATGTGAATATGTCTTTTAAACTATTGCACAAATGAGAAAGACAGCACACATCTTAAGATTCAGCTTTTTTCTCTAATATTCCAAGAAATAAACAGACTGGATCAAGGTCTCAGAGCAACTTAGTTGCAGTGAAATTTCAGAGTCAATGTCTCCTGACGTTCAGTTTGGTGGTCCTTTTCCAACTTATAATAAAAAATTTCAGCTGTACAACAGTACTTGTACTTTTAGTTAGGGCAAACATGAGTGTATGTCGCTGTATGTCAGGATACAAATTAGTAACTGTTAATGAGAACAAGGAATTCACATAAAATTTGGCTAAAGTTAACTTGCCAAGGAGACAGCTGCGATATTAAAAGAAGTATATGAGTAAAAATGTCAAATGAATGTTTTTGATTGGCATTAAAAGGTTTGAAGATATTTGGAAAGATGCTATGATGACACAGTGCTGCAAGTAACCATATGTCCTCCTTGTTAAATTGGAACAAATGTTAAAACTTTGATTGTTTGAATATCCCACAAACCTTAACAGTAATGCCCAAAGCAATAAAAGTAAATAAAGATGAAGATTCATTACCCAGGAAAATGTTAACAGCATAGAAAGTACACTGGGATAGGGATGTGAAAAGAATGTTGTCAGGGGAGTTCAAAAACTTGGTTCTGAAACTAGGCTCTCCTGAACAGTTGAGCAACTTGGGTCTTCTCTAGTATCCATCGGTAAAAGAATTGCATTAGATTTGCAAATCTTGGATGTTCTGTGATGCTCTAGGGACAATACCTATCAAGACTGTGCACTTCTTTTGGGTGATGGTGAGAAAATATGAAGACAGAGTGCTGTGATGGTTAATCTTATGTGTCAGCTTGACAGGGCTATGGGGTACCCAGATATTTTATCAAACATTATTCTGGGTGTTTCTGTGAGGATGTTTTTGGATGAGATTAACATTTAAATTGGTAGACTGAGAAAAGCAGATTGCCCTCCATAATGTGGATGGGCCTCATCCAATAAGGTGACGTGAGTAGAACAAAAGATCAACCTTCCCCAAGTAAGAAAGAATTCTCCAGCCTGCTGGCCTTTGGACTCAAACGTGGACATTGACTCTGCAGATTTTGGTTTTGCCAGCCTCCGTAATCATGTGAGCTAATTTTGTTAGCTCTGATTCTGTTTTTCTCGAAAACCCTGACTAATACATATTTTACTACTGAGAGTGGTTCCAGCAGAACAGTATTTTCAGGATGAATTTTATGAATTGGTTATGGGGTTTCTGGAATTTGCTTTCTAATCTGATTATGTTTAAAGATATTAATGACTATAAGTCAAGTAGTTAAAAAAAAAAAAGCACCAATAGTCTATGGTGTGAATTGAAAATAGATATACACAATATATCATTATTGGATAATTGTAAGCAATTGCTTATAAGAAGCAAGGATCTGGGTGACTATGTATATGATGATTTTGAAAATTGTTGTCAAACAAATAAATATAACAAGAATGCACTTTTCATGTCACTGGACAAAGTAGAAGAAGAAACAGATGAGCTCAGGGATTCCAATTTCCAGATTAAATGCTGCACAAATGACCAGAAAGCTTCTATGTCTGCCCTGAAAGAAAACCTTTATCTCTTGTAGCTGGGTGGCTGAGATTGCTTAAAACCAAACCCAGAATTTCATACTTTGAGTGGATAAACTACAAAAAAAATTTGGATTTACAGTGTCTTTGTCCAGCCACTCCTGTCATTGCTCAATGGGCTCATGAACAAAGTGGCTGTGGCATAGGGATGGAGGCTTTGCAGGGGCTTGTCAACATACAGCTGCTGTCCAATTTGCTTGCAGCAGAGACCAGTGTTGGATCCCCAGTATGGCTTCATTCTTAGGGTGATCTTCCAGCTACTTGGTGGCAGGTCGATTACATTGGACTACTTCCATCATGGAAGGGGCAGTGTTTTTTCCTTACTGGAATAGGCACTTAACTTTGGATTTGCCTTCCCCGCACACAGTGCTTCTGCCAAAACTACTATACGTGGACTTACAAAATGCCTTATCCACCATTATGCTAGTCCACGCAGCATTGTTTTTGATCCCACATCTCAGGAGCTCACATCGCAGCAAATGAACTGCAGCAAGGGGTCTGTGATCATGGAATTCACTGGTCTTATCATGTTTCCCACCATCCTGAAGCAGTTGGCGTGATGAAGTGGTGGAGTGGCCTTTTGAACTCAGAGTATCAGCTAGCTGGCAATACCTTACACTGCTGGAACAAGGTTCTCCAGGAGGCTGTACGTGCTCTGAATCAGCATCCAATATATGGTGCTGTTTCTCCCATAGCCTGAATCGATGGGTCCAGAAATCAAGGTGTGGAAATGGGAGTTACACCACTCACTATTACCCCTAGTGACCCACTAGCAAAATTCAAAATTTTTGCTCCCTGTGCCCATAACCATATATTCTGTTGGCCTTGAAATGTTAGTTTCAGAGGGAGGAATGCTCTCACCTGGAGACACAGCAATGCTTCCATTGAACTGGAAGTTAAGAAACTACCACTGGATCACTCTGGATTCATCATGCCTCTGAATTAACCGACAAAGAAGAGAGATTCTGTGCTGGCTGGAGTGACTGATCCTGACTACCTCGGGGAAATCAGACTGCTTGTCCACAATGGAGGTAAGGAGGAGTATTCTGGAATATAGGAGATCCCTTAGGGAATTTTCCATTACTGTCATGCTCTGTGATTAAAATCAATGAAAACTACAACAATCCAATTCAGACAAAATCACTAGTGGCCCAGACCCTTCAGGAATAGAGGTTTGGGTCCCCCACCAGGCTAAGAATCATGACCAGCAGAGACGCTTGCTGAAGGCAAAAGTAATGTGGAACGGGTAGTGGAAGAAGTTAGTTAGGAATACCCGGTATCACCATGTGACCAGTTACAGAAACAAGAACTGTCATTGTCATGTGCACTTTCTACTTATTTTGTTATGTATATGTCTGTATGTGTATATCAAATATTTTTGTTTTCTTCCCACTCTTGTCCCCTTATCATGTAACATAAGATGTATTAACTTTATATCATAGTATTTAAGTATTGTTAACTTCACATCACAGTATTTGTTATGGGAAATCAAGGAAAAGAGGAAACATTATTCAAGGACTTTGCATCCTCTTCGGGGGGAAGGATTATTGTGTTTTCAGTTGTACACAGATGGCTGTACCCTGTCAGATGGAAGTATGAACTTGTTATTGTCTTTATTTGGAGATTAAGCTTTGTCTAAGGAGATGCATATGGGTGCCCAGCTGATAAGGAGTGCACTTATGTTAGTTAATTTTATGTGTCAATTTGAAGGGTGTTTTTGGATTAGGTTAACATTTAAGTCAGTAAAGCCTGAGTAGGCAGTTGACCTCCATAATGTGGGTGGGCCTCATCTAATCACTTGAAGGCCAGAGTAGAACTAAAAACTGACCTCACCCAAGCAGGAGAGAATTCTCTAGCCTGCTGGCCTTCAGACTCAAACTGGGACATTGGCTCTGAGGATCTGGAACTTGCCAGCATCCATAATAGTGTGAGACAATTTCTTATATTAAAACTAAATTAATAATAGAAAAATGACATACCTTGGAGATCCCAGAAAGCATATACAGCAGAATCATTAAATGGTTAAATGTTGATTTGTCTCTTTGACATAATGCATCGTTCATGTAGATTTCATCCTCCATCAACAAATGGTCCAGCAGAATTATTATGTAAAAACTGAGGATTCTGTGCAAAGAGAAAAGACTGTGCCATAATTCATTGATTTCTTCTGTCTTCTGACAGTTCTCCAAGAAAGTGGGTATTTGGCAAAAAGAAGAAGAAGAAGAAGAAAGATAGAAAAAAAAAACCTCAATTGATTTTACTTCAGCTTTAGCAACCACATTTCAGCCAGAGTTTGCCCCAAATAAAGACTGTGGCCACAGAAGGTGTTGAAAAGTTCGTGCCATGGATTCTAAAAGTCATTTCAAAAGCAGAGTTCTGAAAATCTTTCAAGCCATAGCAGTATGATTGAGTTGAGGGAATAACTTCCAGGTTGAAACAAAGAGAACAGCACTTTCTGGGGTATACATATTATATATATGTTATATATGCGTTATGTGTCATATGTACATATAGCCTTTAAGATGTATGTGTGTGTGTCCATCCTTGTGTCACATATGCTTTCATTGTCACGGCTCTTTTTCAGTGAAATCAAACCTGAGGCTCTAGAGCAATGAGTAGAAACAACGGAGGTAGGATGTTTGCACAACATTCATGCCAGTGAGTGTGAAGCAGCATGTGAAACTCAGTTCCAGTGCACTGGGATAGGACATTTATCTTGCAATGAGAGTGTGAGTGACTTCTAAGTAATGGAGACAATATTTTCAAGTGCCACCCATGTTATAAGCTCTTCCCTTTCCACTAGCAGCCATGGGACTCCTAGGCCACTTCCCATGGAGAGAAACTGCAGGAATAGTTACAGAAATTGATGAAGATGTAGAAATGCTATTAACCACTGTCAACTCAGTACTTGTAAGTCTAAAATTCCAGCAATTGGACAACCCACCCCCCTCCCCCCACCCCCCACCACCGCCGAAAATCTCTGTAATTAATTAGCATATTGGCAATGACACGTGAGCGACCAGATGGAGAGGGACTGGTGGGGATTAGCAGGTGACGTGGACAGGAGTAAGGTTCAAAAAAGGATTTTGGAACCAGGCAAAAGAAAGGAGAGCCGGGGCAGGTATCACTTCCCTAGACACTGTTGGCTGAGGGTTTCTCTGGTGCCTAATGACACAGCACACAAGGTTATAGCTTATAATATTTTAATTGGTTGCATAGGTGTAGATACACATCGATGTGTCTATGCATGTAGTTTTATCCTCAAATTAACTGCTGTTTGACCATTCTCAAGTTATCCTTCTTTTCCTTGCCTTTATAAGGTCTAGAATAATAAGAATCCTTTGTGCTATTATTAGGTGTTCTGGAGCCAGGTGGGACCAACTGGCAATAGCAAGGAGTGTGGAGCTGGCCAGGTGACCAGCACCACTGGAGAGGGCCATGGGCTGCTGCTGTTTCACCCCAGCTGGGACCTTAGGACTGTCAGAGGTGAAGAGTTGCTAGAGCTCGTAGGACCCAGACCCAAGGGCTAAGTTGCCTTCTTTGAAACTCTCTTCTATCTCTTTCCTTTTCAGAAGTCAAAGCCAAACATTGCAGGACCTCTGTGCCCTTGAACAGGTGCCACCTGCTTAGGTGATGCTTCTGCTTGTGAAGCAACTTTAAGAAAATTCTCTGAGACGGTTCTTGCTGTAAATCTGTCTCACAGTCATCTTCCTAGAAACCGACCTGCCCTTCCACCTCTCTGTCTGCACTCTAACAATATGAAGTGCAGAGCTTTCTTTCCTCCTGCCCCTTGGCAGGATGAATCACTACCATTGCCAATTTTGTGCAATGCCAAGCAACTTAACCAAAGTTCCTTGCCCTTTATTATTAATTCTAAAAATAAGATCTGCTTGCAGCATTAGCTCTGAGGTAAAAGAGTCACCCAAACACCATGTCATTGTTA
Organism: Lepilemur ruficaudatus; assembly: GCA_963574885.1. Taxonomy (NCBI): domain Eukaryota; kingdom Metazoa; phylum Chordata; class Mammalia; order Primates; family Lepilemuridae; genus Lepilemur; species Lepilemur ruficaudatus. Next base: position 26,391 of record CAUYRT010077261.1, read on the forward strand.
GAGGAAAGCTACTCTGAGAATGACCATCAAGTGCTGGTTCTGCAGAGCTGAGGGACTGTGTGGGCCAGAGTGAAACACAGTCCTGGCACTGAGCTGTCCTGTGTTCTAACTGGGGCCGATTCACATTGGTTGATATCTGATCCTCAGCCTTGCCCTCCAGATCATGGACATAAGGACACAGTTAATCTTTGTGAAGATGTTTAATGAGATTAATATTTAAAAGAGTAAAATGAGATTAAAATGTAGTGCCCAGACTCAGTATCTGCAAATCCCACCTCCAGCTCTGTTGTTAGGGTGGGAGTGGGATTGAACCCAGCCACATTTTCTACTCTCCAGAAATGAGTCTTTCTCTCTGTGAGAATAATGGAAAGTTTTGTTTATCAAAAGGTCTTAATTATTTAGAAGCTAATTATTCTGCCTCTGCATTATCTTAGTTATTTGCTCTCTTGGTGGTCTATCTCTATCTCTGGGTATTTTGCCTGATAATTAGTAGATCATGTCATAAACTTTATACTCTGCTCTCAGCTGTGCAAAGAAAATTGACTTTTGCAACTATCACCCCTCCTTTCCAACTCACTGGGTAGTGAGGAAACTTAAACCTGGCCATTAACAATGTACCTGGTCTGTTTTTTCTATTAATGGTTTAAACAGTCTCCTTTCACTTTAAAACGATTGCTTTCAGAGTTCTACACTTTCCCTTTCTCCTCTTAGGAGGTACCTTGGTATATGAGGGAGTTGACAGTGCCCTTTGATCAATAGGACACCGATCAAAGGACACTGTCCTTTTGATCTCTGTTGCAGAATGGCAATGGCAAGGTGGACTGGGCTAGAACCAGCATCCTTTGAGGTGCTAATGGCCCCATGCAGCTTTTTGGAATGTAGTAGCAGTCAGCGCTACTGACCACTGATTTTGCCATTGCCTCTAGTCATTGAGGGTCCTGTCCTTAAGGGCTTCCTTTTGCAAACCTTAGCACTCTGGCAATCCCATGGTCTTCTCAGCACTGGGGCAGGCAGCCAGCATTGGGTGGGCAGGAGCTAGTTTTTCTCTCTCTCTCTCTTTCTTTTTCTCTTCCCCTCTCCGGCTCCTTTATCTGTAAGTAGCTTCCAAGTCTAGAAGTAGCACACATAACTTCTACCTACATTCCCACAGGCTGCCAGAAGTACCCAAAATAGGTCACGTCCTATATTAGAAATTCACAGCCTTCTGCTATGCCCTGGGAAATATGCCACCAGCCCTGATGTTCTTGGTGTCCCCCATAGCTACCAGGAAGTTTCCATAGCACCTTGATTCCAGCCCTGGAGATATAAACTCAAGTCTAGGGAGAAATGGAAATCATTTTTTTCATTGATACATAATGATTGTACATATCTATGGGGTACATGTGATAATTTGATACATGCATACAATGTGTAATTATCAAATCTAGGTAATTGGAATATCCATCACCTGAAAGATTTATTATTTCTTTGTGTTGGAAACATTTCAACTCTTCTCTTCTAGCTATTTTGAAATATACAATCAATTATCGTTAACGATAGGCACTCTACTATGCTATTTAACACTAGAACTTATTTCTTCTACCCATTAACCAAGCTCTCTTCATCCCCTCTGCCTTCCCCTTTGCAGCCTCTGGTACCCAGCTACCTTCTATCTGCCATCGTGCAATCAAGCTCCCACATGTGGGTGAGAACTGGCAATATTTGTCTTTTCTGTGCCTGGCTTATGTCACTTAACATACTCTCCTCTAGTTCCTTCCATGTTGCTACAAATGACAAGATTTCATTATTTTTTATGGCTGAATGATATTCCATCATGCATATATACCACATTTTCTTTATCCATTCGCCCAGTGATGGACACTTAGTTTGATGCTGTATCTTGGCTATTGTGAACAGTGCCACAATAAACATGGGAGTGTAGAAATCTTTTTGATATATTGATTTCCTTTCTTTTGGATATATACCCAGCAGTGGGATTGCTGGGCCATATAGTAGTTCTATTTTTAGTTTTTTGAGGAACCTCCATACTGCTTTTCATAGTGGCTGTACTAATTTACAAGAAATGGAAATCTTGACCTTTGCCTTCTTTGCTCTACTATTGTCTCTCCCTTGTCTCCCGCAGCCCAGATGGGAGGCTCCCCTCTTGCTTCTGTTAGGACAAGACTTCCCTGACAGCACACTCTGCTTCTGCCTGGCAAAGTGACCTTAGCTCTTCCCCCTCCCTTGGAGCCCTGGCAGATTGGCTGGCAGAGAACATTATTTACAGAGGACAGAAATGCAGCACACGTTAATTCAAAGTTATCAAAGAGTGATCCTTGCTACACCTAACCTCTATCAGATGGCCAAGGGAAGAAGAGAGATAAGATCCAAACCATTTAGTTTGGTTATTTACCTGGAATTTTGTTGAACGATTCGGTGGGATATTAATTTAAACTATTGGTTTAAATAGAAGTTTTAAATAATGCGAAAATTTCATTATAATACACACACACACACACACACACACATTGTTTCTTTTCCACCCCCTGGATGAATGAGGGTTAGTTTTTACGGACACTTTAGATAAATCATTATTAAAATAGACCATTGGCAGCCTAGCACAGAGAAGGCGACGCATCAATAACGGTAGTAAGGAAGTGGAAGCAAACGCGGAGAAACCACAGCAGAAACTGTGCTTATGCTGATCCAGTTCGAGTCCTCTAAGTGGATTAGCCCATGGAGAACATGCTGTTGGGAACACAGCAATGGCTCACGATTCCTGTGATTTCCCCAGGCATCCTCCTGCTTTTCTGTTTGAACCCGCTGACATCTGAATCTCTGATCTTATGTTCTGCATTCTGACTTCCGAAATCTGCCTCAACCCCTTCATGGGAAGCTCCGTTTTGACTCTCTGACTCTGACCCTCAGAATCTTCTCGATGTTGCTTTCATCCGCATAAACCTATATGAAAGAACCTCCTTCCCATGCCTACAGGGTGCAAATCAGCTGGACTAGCTTGCCTGGCTTTTTTGCAGGTAATGAGCTGGGAAAAATTGTGGCCCCAGAATGAATTGCCCATTAATCCCTGCAGTGACAAAGCATCTCCCATGAAAAACACTGTGAACATTCTTGCAAGACAATTACTTATCAAAAGGCTTTGAATAGACAAGTAGAAAACAAATGCAAAATTCAAATAGCTTTGCATAGAACCATAGAAAGAGATTTAGAAGAGCTCTTAGAAATCATCTAGTACAATGTGTATTTTTCTTAAGAGGACACTGAGGTATCTGGAAGTTAATGGAATTACCACCTAAGATTATACAGCTATTTATCACTAGCATTTTCAATTCTACCGTGTGATTAATGTCATCATATGGAGGATGGCAAAGATGTGATGTTGGAAGACTGAATGTAACAGACTTGGTGTTGCAAGAAGCTGTCAAATATGCCACACTTCACATCTGGACCCTTTATCTCGTCTCACTAATAGCACTTTTTACCAATGATAACACATGAGAGGCTGCCCTGTTAAGATGAAGTGTTTGTCTGTTTCCGCACTAGATGATATGTGTCTTTAGGGTTAGGGACGGTGCTTCATTCACATTTGCCTAATGACTAGCACTGTGTTTGACCAGAGTCAGTTATCAATAAATTCTTAGTGATTTAAATTGAACACAAGGGGAAAGTTGCGCAGTTTTGCTGTAAGGTGTGGATTCCTAACTTGAGGCTATAGGTTATCTTCAAAAGGTCTGTGCATTTCCTGAAATGATATTCATAATTGTACATGTGTGTGTCTGTGAACCTATACATCCCTGCTTGCCCTAGGAGATATTATAGCTTTTTGGCCGCAGTATCTCAAAGGGATTAAAGGACCAGTTTGGCAGAGGAAAAACCAACATGTTGAATGTACATGTGGAATCATGGATTTCTCCTGCAGCCTTGGAGGTCCTGAAGGGCATGAGGCCTGAACAAATAAGGAACTGGAATTCGTCCAAACAGCAGCTTATGCATCAGGGAAGAGAGTGGAATGGCTCAGAGTGATCTTGATGGAGCAGTCGTAGCTCTCCAGTACCTAGTGAACGGCAAAGCGAGTGTGAACCAGTCAGGCCAAGAGCGGGAGCCACCAGGGTCTGACGCTGCATCCTCCGGCAGAGGAGCTCCTCACAAACATCTGCTCCTCTCTCTTTGTCTCTCTCTATAAAGCGATTTGCTATTTGTCTCCACTCATATAACAACCCTTCCTCAATGAATCAGTGAGAGATTATTAGGAAAAAAAGAAACAAAAGTTGAATAAAGCCAAAATGGAAGAGGTTTATATGTTTAAATTCATAAACATGGCACTGAGGTTTTGAGTTATCCATCAGCAGAAAAAGCTTCCTGGTAGGCCTGAGCTCTGGGACACTGAGAATATTTAAGCAGCGGGCAGACTTCTCCCTCTCAGAGATGCCATGGAAGGAATATCTCAGGAAAAGGCAACAGGATGAGCAGACTACTCAATTCTTTCTAGAAAACTTAAATTTATTTGTTAGGAAATTTATATTGATTATCTGTGCATGTAGAGGGCAAATATCCATTTTATTACTAGATGTGTTTCTATGCTATACCCTTCCCTTAAGAATACAACTCAGTGTCTCATTGAGTAACTGCATCTAGCTCTAAGTCCAGGATCCCCCAGTGATGTGTTAGGTTTTCAATTTTCCCCTTCCTAAGTTTCAAATGCGACTGCTTAAAGAAATCTTTGACTAAAAGGACAAGTTATCTGGTTCTTTAACACCCTCAAGTTATAATAGTGGAAAAAGGACTGAACGACAGCAACAGATACACTCCTTGGAGAAGCAGGAAGGCAGCACATCGAAGGCACTGGGCCACAGCAATGATGGAATCCTGCGAGCAGGCATTGGAATGTCTCCTTCCTCTGGGAGTGGGGAACTAAATCTTTTAACTAAATCCTGATTCTGCTTTTAAGAGGGAATCCCTTGTCCATTGTTCCCTTTGGTTCGGTTTTTGGGAAAGTTAATTTTTTTCCATATCCTCCTTGGCTACTCCTGAAATCAGGGTTGAGGAGGATGCTCTCCTTGAGGTGTGCAAAGCTTTTCAGCTTGCCTCCTGTTCCTAAGTCAGGGCCCAAAGTTTACATGAGGTGTCTAGTAGTCAAAGGCACTTTTAGTTGGGACTTAAACGTCTTCTTTGGCTATACATTTCTCTTATAAACTTATCTGTTGGCTTCCAGTGGTTCTATGTGCCATCAATTATGCCCCCAATTTTTCCACACATAGTTTTTATGTCTGTCTTACTTCTTTGTTTCCTTATCCACAAATTCTCCCTTTGAATTTAAAGGAAGCTACACTGAGGCTAGAAGGATTCAGAAGGTCACGCATGTTAATTTGAGAAGGTTCAGTCTTCATTGTTCTGAGCCTTTAAAGTCCTATCTCTTATTCTCTGGGGTCTAGAAGCAATTGGCTTTTCCAATCCTGCAAGACTCCAAATTTCTAGACTGTGTCTGTTTCTTTTCTTTTCCTCTTACAAGTTGGCATTCTCTCTGGAACTCATCTCTTTCTTATAATGTCTTAACAAACACAGATGATAGTAGCAAACACAGAGAAATGCTTTGAAATATGGAGCATTGTCTTTGCTGCAGTCATGTTGCAATCATCGCTGAGGATATTGATCTTGGCTGCTCTGGTCAAATATTTGCAGGGTCTGAATAAAGGGTTCCTTTTCCTGTGCAACATTATAAATCTACCTCTCTCTCCATGATATTGGTTAATCCATTAATAACAGTCACTTTGTCACTGAGCATTGGAGAAGTTAGAAAAGAAATGAAAAACATGGTCCCTTAATTAAAGGAGGTCACCATTTATTGGGACAAGATAATATGTAGTGTGTGTGGGTGTATATCTCTATGTACCTATATATCTTATAACCCATATACCTTCCATAAAGATATCAGAAGTATATATCACAGCAAATATAATTTCTGAACCCCAAATTGTAATATATTGTCTGACAATGGGAGCATACTTTTTGAGAACAATGGAACAGGGAGTTTGAAATCATGACCAGTTCAGAAAATCCAGGATATTTGGTTGCTAGACATACTGTCTGGGTTAAAAAATTAGGATTGTCGAAAGGCTGAAATTAGAGCCTCAGAAAAGAGAGGCTTGGAGGAAATTAAAAGTATCCTCTTTGCCAACCTTCTATGAGAATCTAGTGTTAACCTAGAAGTGGGAACCTGCAGGAACAGACTAAATACATTTTGCAAAATTACTTGTTCTTCACATATCTTATTGTCCAGTTATAGTTTTACTCCTTCATTTTTCTCATCTGCTCATTTTTTAAACAAATATTTTTGAACAAAATCTATGTAGCTATTATATTAGATCTGAGGGTCAAAATGAAAGCAAAATAATGTCTGCTTCATGCAATTTTTTTGCCTAGTGGGGGAGACAGGCACTAACCAAATAATCTTATAACTTAATCTATAATAAAGCTCTGAGAAGGGTTATAAAGGCAATTATAGAGTGTCATAGGGCTGTATAGGGAGCTCTACTTTGGGTACAGTCAGAAAACGCTTCCTGGAGGGCCAAAGTCTGAGCAAAAGTTTCAAGGCAGGTGAAGGAGTCGACAAGGTAACGGGAGGTAGGAGGTAGATAGGCCTTTCCAGGCGGGGAGTGCTTCTTGTGCACTGTCTGGGAGGCAAGAGCAGGTAAAACACATTCCATGGGCCCCAAGAAGCTAGTGTGGTTGGAGAACAGCTACAGAGTGCAAGGCAGTGGGCGGCTCAGGTGGAGCAAGTTTAAAGGTGTGGGTCTCTAGCTTAAAGAAATGAGATACTGGCCGGGCGTGGTGGCTCACGCCTGTAATCCTAGCACTCTGGGAGGCCCAGGTGGGAGGATCGCTCAAGATCAAGAGTTCAAGACCTGAGCAAGAGTGAGACCCTGTCTCTACTAAAAATAGAAATAAATTAACAAATAAAAAGTTAAAAAAAAAAAAAGAAATGAGATACCATTGAAAGAGTCTTACATAGGATAGTGATGTGATCAATTTGGCCTTTGAAAGGGTCCCTCTGGGTAAGGAGGTAGAAAGGAGTAGAAGCGGGGACACCAGTTAGGACCTTGCTTCGATATTCCAGGAAGTGACAGTGGTGGTTTTGTTTACAAAGTTCTTTGTGATCTGACCCTACCTACCTCTCCACTCTCAGGTCCTACAACTTCCCCATTCATACTGTGTTCTCCAAACAGGTTGCTGTCTCCCACTTCTAGCCCTTCTGCATCTGCTGCTTCTTCCTTGTGTAACACCTTCTTTTCCTAGCAAATTTCTACTCATTTTCAAAGCTAGCTTATGTGCCATCTAATCTAAGAGGCCTTATCTGACATCTCTCTGATGTTCCATCTCCTTCATTGTTCCCCCTGCACTGGCTTAGAAATCCCTCCTGCATGCTTCCGTATAACAGTGGCCATTCATTGATCATGGCCACATTGCACTATATTGCAATTGTTTGTTTATTTATTATACTATGGGTTCACTAAAGGAAGAAAATGTCTTATTTGTATCACTAGCTTGTATCACAGAATCTAGCACATGTAATGTACTCAATACGTATTTACTAACTAATTTTAAAATAGACAAGTATCTAAACATCTTAAACATTTCAGGGCACTTGGACTTTTTGTGAAAAATAAATCATTGTCATGTCAAAAACATGCTTTTAATAAAATAATATTTAAAAGTTAACAAATTAAACTTTCATCTATGGATTTTGAAAATACAGTCATCCCTTGGTATCTGTGGGGGATTGGTTCCAGGACATCCCACACAATTCCAACCCCTACAGATACCAAAACCCAAGGATAATCAAGTCCTTTATATAGAACAGTGTGGTATTTGAATATAACCTACACATGCTTGCCATATACTTTAAATCATCTCTAGATTACTGATAATGCCTAATACATAAATGGTATGTAAATAGTTGTTATCCTGAGTTATTACAGGATAATTTTTAATTTTTTAATTTTTTTTCCCAAATATTTTCCATATATGGTTGATTGAATCCAAGTATGTGGAATCCACACATATGGAGGGCTGACTGTGAACTGCAGAAACATATATGCAGAATATACTCCTTATTAAGAAGTAGCAGTTGATTGGCTTGGCTTGCAGCACGATACCCATTTTGATGAACTTAGTGAGGTTTTACTCTGGGTAGAAAATGAAAAATAATTTCAAGCATGCAATGAGTATAATTGCTTCTGACAGACGATACACACACACACATATATACATATACTGTCTGCTATTGTTACCCTTAGAACTGAAGTCATTCAAAAATGAATACAGTGTTAACTAAGCAAAATGAATCCAGAACATGCTCATTTCTATCTCTGACCACTTTCCTTCAAATTAGTCTAGGAACAACAGGAAAGTCAGAGAGAGAGAAGAAAAAATAATCTTTATATGGAAATTTCTGAAGACATACTGATATATGTGTTATCTTTGATAATAAGTACATGGCTGCTTTCAAAAAGAAAAATAAACATTTGTAAAAAACATGTATTGGAAGATATCTATATGCAGGCATGCAGGTAGGATGTAGCAGATCTTCACTGCAACAACTAGGAAAGCCAGGTAAATAATACATGTATATTTTTCAGATGGAGTCTTGCTCTGTTGCCCAGGCTAGAGGGCAGTGACACAATCATAGCTCACTGTAACTTCAAGCTCCTGGGCTTAAGGGATTCTCCCACTTCAGCTTCTCAAGTAGCTGGGACTACAGGCATCCTTCACTACATCTGGATAATTTTTAAATTTTTTGTAGAGACATGATCTCACTATGTTGCCCAGGCAGGTCTTGAACTCCAGGCCTCAAATGATCCTCCCTCATTGGCCTCCCAAAGTGTTGGCATTATGGGTGTGAGCCAGCACTGCCTGTTCAATAACATTTTTAAAGGCTTCAGAAAGCTATGAAAGGAATAATTATTCAGTGAATTTACATTCTAGAGAAGTAAAACTATTTCAAGGTGAGCTGATAGTCGTTTGTGTGTTTTATACCTGGGGGCATTTGCCCACACACTGTTGTTTGTATGTTTTATACCTGGGGGCATTTGCCAATTATGAGTGCAAGATGAAGATTGAAAATGGCTCTAGTAGAGGGACTTTGCCAAAGATCAGTGAAATCAGCAGAAGTTTTATTTATTGAACAGAGCTGGAGGACAATTTGGAAACTTAAAGACCCCCAAGTTTTTCCCATGTAATATTTCCTAACTTCTAGGGTTGTGTGGGAAGCTGGAGAGCTAGAGCAAAACCTTCTAAAGACAGAAGAAGCCCTATCACAGAGGTAATTAAGTGAAAAAGACCCACCAGGAGAAGGGATCTGGCTAAAGAACACCACCTTCCTCTTAAGACATTTAGCAGTTTTTAAAGCTGTAAGGATGGCAGGATGAAAACCTGGGCTGGAAAGCTCTGAAGGGCAGAGGTGGATTTCCTGCAATCATATGTCTGGGAGAATGACATCCAACAAAAAAGGGCAAAATAGAAGTAGAATTTTACTAAAACTGCAACCGAGACCCAAACTAGTTTAATCTCTTTTTGGATTATGGTGATCTATTCTTCACTCTATGTGCTTAATAGAAGAAGGGAAAAACCTGCTAAGGAATACAATCATCTGAAGCCTCTATATTGTTTCAAATCAAAATGTGTAGAATACAAAAAAAAAAAAAAATCACCAGACATGCAAATAAGCAAGAAAATATAATTGACAATCAAGAGAAAAAATAGACAATAGAAGCGTATCCACAGATGACCTTAATATTGGAGCTAACTGACAAAGACTTTAAAATAACTATGATTAATATCTTAAATAATCACAGAAAAGCTCTTTTAAAAATGTTTAGCTATAGTCCATGCACAAGAGTTTCTTACCAAAGGATCTGGAGAGCAGTCTGGCAATTAGCCTTTTAAAAACACTTCCACATGGTTTTGAGGCACTCCTCTCTTTAAGGAGTATAGTTTACGGGATCATCTGTATTGGCCACATCAAAGATGTTCATTAAGATGTAGATTATCAGACCTGCTTTGGAGTGGGGGGCAACCTTCACTATGGTGGAATAGGATGAGGGCCTGCATTTTAAATTAGCATCTGAGGTGATTCTGAAGAACTATAAAGTTTAAGAACAGCAAGTATAGAGAAATTTTTAAAGAAAGATTTCCACTATTGCTTTTTGTGATTGAGTGTTCTGAATATCCTAGGCAGAACTTGTCTTACAGTCTCACTGATATTCTTGGGGTAGCCAAAATTCCCACATATACTATTTTATAAATGATATATTACAAACTGACATAACCTATTATGTTCATTAGCAACCCTTACACTCTTTGGTTGGAAAATTTTGTCAATAAAATATTTTCCATAAGTAAATGGAAAGGTAATAACTTGTAACCTTGCTACCAAGTTATAATAAAATAAACTCATACCAGATTGTACCAAACACAGACACAGTTCTTAAACAAACAACATTTATTAACAAGTGTGCAGATAAAAAGTTGATGTGATCTGTTCTGTGACTTAGGTGAAGTGGCAGCATTTTGTTCTTAGAGATGTTTTGACCACACCTAACATGAAAGTCTCACTCTAGGAAGAAGCAACCATATTCTAAGCAGGATTCTATTGCCCTAGAAATCTATATATTCATTGGCTGGAAAAAGGATGGCAAACCTTGGGTACCATCTCTAAGGATAAAAGCTGATAAATTCTGTATAAACCCCTGGAGAGGAGCTCTGAAATATTGTATTCAATCTACATATTATGAATACTTAACAATTCTCCAAAGGGAGCCCATTCCTAATATATTATAATACTATCATGCCATTAAAAAAGCAAATAATTTCACCAAATAATAAACCACTTCTGATATTCACTGTCCCAGAACACAAAACATCAGTTATTGATTGATGTGTGGGTAATGGAAGAACCTGTAGAAGCTGCTCTGCAATGTGACCTTTATGCTATAATGCTGGGTGACCACACCTGGTTGAAAGAATAGATTGCTGGCCCCAACATCCACTAGTGAATGCACACCCAGTATCGCCCTCCCCCTGCTGAAGCATTTAACTTGAATTGCAGACATCAAGAGGACTGCCTGTAGAGGTGAGAGTATTGAGGGCTAAGGAGATAAAAGAGCTTCCCTGGTAGCACTTGGTGGAAGTAGGGCAGTGATTGCAATGGTTGACAAAGTCAGGATCCAAAAACGTCCTGAGATGTCACAGCAGTGGCTACATCTGACAAGTGAAACATTATGGAAGTGCCAATAATTATTATTACAATATTTATTCAGTACTAAACCCAGGCCCTGTAATGTTCTAACTTCTTAATATCCTTTAACTTATTTAATCTTTATAATAACTATTTGAGATTGATGTGTAGATGAGGCTTGGAGGAATTAAATACCTCTCCTAAATTCATCTATCTGGTGAGTGGAGAAGCCAGTATTTAAGACATTGTATCTGTTTCTAAACCCCAAGCTATTTACTTAGGGAAAAAAGGTGAAGAGGAGAGTGATGTGGCTTAGCAACAGCACATGTAAAAATTAAATAGGGATTTTAGTTAACACGAACTTGGGTATAAGTCAACAGTTTGATGTGGCTGTCAAAAAGCTGAAGTCAACCTTGAGATGCATTGCTAATTATATAATAGCTCAGATCTATTGAGTCTTGGCCATCTGATAGGCCCTATTGTAAGCACTTTACATGCATTAACTCGTATCTTTACAATAATCTCACGAAGTCTTCCCCTTTATATAGAAAAGGGAACTTATGCTCAGAAAAGTTAAAAACCTTACCCAGAGTTACCGCACCCTAGGAGATAGAATGTGGTGATTAAATGGGGAGAGGCTTCTATCTCCTTCTGGTTATGTACACTGTAAATATTAACATATACAGTTTTTATTTGCCAATATACCTTAATAAAGCTGGGAAAATATTTTAGAAGAATATAGTGACATAGAAAAGCAGTATAATAAAACATTTTTAAATTGACTTTATTTTTGTAGAGCAATATCAGATTCACAGCAAATTTTAAAGTACGTGGAGTTTTTAAATACCTCCCCCATTACACACACACCCAATCAACATCCTGAAAGTGAGTGGTACATTTATTACCACTCTCATTGTTACCACAATTGATGAATCAACATTGACACATCATTATCACCCAAAGTCCGTGGTTAACATTAGGGTTCACCCTTGGTGTTGTGCATTCTGTGGATTTAGGCAAATGTACGCATATGCGTTAGCATTACAGTATCATACAGAGTAGTTTCATTGCCTTACTCTGCCTGTTCATACTCCCTCCCCACTAACCCTTGGCAGCCAAAGATCTTTTTGCTGTCTCCAGAATTTTGCTTCTTCCAGTGTGTCATATAGTTGGAATCATACAGTATATAGCCATTTAGACTAGTTTCTTTCACTTAGCAATATATTTTAAATTTCCTCTATGTCTTTTTGTGGCTTGATAGTTCCTTCCTTTTTATCACTGAATAATATTCTACTGTATGGATATACCACTGTGTGTTATCCATTCGCTTATTGAAAGACACCGTGGCAATTACAAATTAAGTTGCTATAAACATTTGTGTGCAGATGTTTATGTGGACCTAAGTTTTCAACTCATTTGGATACATATCAAGCAGCATGATTGATGGATTTCATGTAAGATTATGATTAATTTTGTAGTAAACTTCCAAACTATCTTCCAAAGTGGCTGAACCATTTCGCTTTCCCACCAGCAATACATGAGAGTTCTTGTTGTTCTATCTCTTGCCAGCATTTGGTGTTGTCAGGATTTTGGATTTTATCCTTTCTAGTAGGTATGTAGTCATACATCTTTGTTGTTTTAATTTGTAATTCCCTAATGACGTATAATGTGGAGCATCTTTTCATATGCTTATTTGTCATCTGTATGTCATCTTTATCAACAAGTCTGTTCAGATATTTTACCAATTTTTAACTGGGTTGTTTATTTTCTTGTTGAATTTTAATAATTCGTATTTTGGATAATGGTCCTTTATTAGAGTCCTTTCTCTCTCTGTCCCTCCCCCTCTCTTTCCATATATAGATATTTATTTTCCTGTCAGTCTATGGCTTGTCTTCCTATTGTCTTGACAGTGTGTTTTGCAGAGCAGAAGGTTCACATTTTAATGAAATCCACCTTATCAGTTTCTTCTGTCATGGATCATGTCTTTGATGTTGTATCTAAAATGTATCAATAAGCCTAAGGTAATCTAGATTTTCTCCTATTTATCCTCTAAGAGTTTTATAGTTTTGCATTTTGTATTTAGGCCTGTGATCCATTTTGAATTAATTTTTGGGAAAGGTATAAGATCTGTGTCTAGACTTTTTTTTTTTTTTGGAAGGGGGGGTGGCATGTGGATATCTAGTTGTTCCAGCACCATTTGTTGAAAAGATTACCTTTTCTCTATTAGATTTCTTTTGCTCTTTTGTCAAAGATCACTTGATTGTATATGTGGGTCTATTTATGGCCTCTCTATTCTCCTCCATTGATCTATCTGTCTCTTCTTTTGGCAATACCACATTGTCTTGATTATTTTAGCTACAGTAAGTCTTGAAGTTGGGTAGTGTCAGTCCTCAGACTTCGTTCTTCTCCTCTGATATTGTGCTGGCTATGCTGGGCATTTTGCCTTTCCATGTAATCTTTAAAATCACTTTGTCAATATCCACAAAATAACTTCCAGGGATATTGATGAGTGTTACACTGGATCTGTAGATGAAGTTGGGAAAAACTGACACCTCAACAATATTGAGTCTTCCTATCCATGAAGACATTCACTATCTCACCATTTATTTAGTTCTTCTTTGATTTTTTCATCAAAGTTTTGTAGTTTTCCTCTTACAGATATGTACATATTTTGTTAGATTTATACATAAACATTATATTTCATTTTGGGGGTGCTAATGTAAATAGCATTGTGTTTTTAATTTCAAATTCCAATTGTTCATTGCTTGTGTATCGGAAATAAGTTTGTATTTTGTACATTAACTTTGTAACCCTCAATCTTACCATAAATGTTAATTAGTTGCAGGAGGCTTTTTGGTCTATTCTTTGAGATTTTTTACATAGACAATCTTGACATTTGCAAACGAAGACAATTTTCTTTCTTTCTTTTACTTTTTCCTTTTCAATGGGTATACTTTTAATTTCCTTTTTTTTGTCTAATTTCATTAGCTAGGACATCCATTATGATGCCGAAAAAAGAGTGGTAAGAAGAGACATCCTTAGCAGGGCGGTTTCTGGTTTCTCACCACTAAGTAAGGTGTTAGCTGTAGCTTTTCGTAAGTGTTCTTTATCAAGTTGAGGAAGTTCCCCTCTATTTCTGGTTTTCTGTTACACAATATAATTTTAATATAAAAAGCAGTACATAAAGTAGTGCACACAATGCCGTTCCTATTTTTGTGACAAATGTGTTTTGCACTGGAAAAAAATGTAGTCATTTTTGGCTGGATAATGGGTATTCTTTTTCTTCGCGTACTTTTGTGTTTTTCTAAATTTGCCCCAGTGGAAAATAACATGAAAGGTGATTATTTAGTCTGGAGAGAATGGCTTTCCGAAGGGAGTGGGACAAATGCTGGGCGGGGGGAACAAAAAAAATGATTAGAAGCTACATAAAATGGAAATCTGTGAAGAGAGAGCTGATTTGGCAATGACATCCTCAGTGAGAATGTAAGCTCTCTGAGGATCAGGCCTGACAGAGACCCACACAGCATAATAAATCACTTTGTGTCTCGGCTTTGCATATGAAATGCCATTTATTCGTGAGGCATCCTGAGCATGGAACCAGGTTTATTTTTCTCCAGGTAGTTTTGCTGAGAGGAAGAAGGGTTAAAGGGAAAGATGGGGAAAGGAGTAGAAGAGGAGAAAGGCTGAAGTACCGGACAAGTCAAAGCAGAGGGGAGGAGTGCCCCAGCCCCAAGGTTGCCGGCGCAGCGCTCGGTGAGGGCTCGGGAGCGGGACGCACACCCGGAGGCGGGACGTGGGCAGCAGCGCCCCCGCCTGGCTCCTGCGCGCCGGGACCGGACACCTCCCCGCCCGCCCAGGTGCTTCCAGAGCGCACAGCTGGGAGGGCTCTCCCGGGCTCCGCCGCACCCGCGCCCGCGGTGCGCTAGGGCGGCGGCGACGGTGCCAGGCGAGGGCGCGGCGCTGCCTCGGCTCCCGGTTCGCCACTGCGAGCGCGTGGACCGGCCTGGAGTCGCCGGGCTGAGCCGCCGCTCCGGCACCGAGCCGCAAGCCGCCGAGGCTCTGGGGGACGCACCGCGCGGGCGCGCACAGGCGGCGCGGGGCAGCCGGAGTCGCGGGGCCCCTCGGCGGGCAGCGCTCCCACCTCTTCCCGGGTCCGCGGCTGCAGGGAGCTCGGGCCCGCGGCCCCTCCGCTTCAAGTCTGGGAGCTGCCGGCCCCACTCTGCTGTTGCCTATGGGGATCCGAGAGTTTCCCGGCGGCGCACCCAGGAGCAAGAGCATCGCCATGTGAGTAGCGCCCCGGGCGTGGGTGCGTGAGCTGGGGGGCGGGTGGCCCGAGCTCCTTGGTGGCCCTTTGCAGCTGAGACACCGGGCAGTCTGGGGCTCGGGGAGGGGCGGTGCGCGCGGCGGAGCTGCTGGAGAAGTTTAAGTCATTCTGTCTCTTGCCACTCGCCGCAACCCACACTGCCCGAGTCTCCCGGAGTAGGGAACGAACGGGAGACTACAGACGCCACCCGACGCCGAGACTGCCGAGGGCGCTGGGGTGGGTGGCGAGCGGCGGGAGCCCAACGGCCCGGGCCCTGCAGCGCGCTCTGCCCTGGAGGACCCCGGCCGCGCCCTTGCTCACCCTGGAATCTGCTGCTCACCGAAATCTCCCCTCTCTGTCCTTGTTCCCCCTGCCCACCCACCTGCCCGTGGCGCCTGCGGCCTCAGTGGCATGAGGAGGTCACCGGACGTCAGCCCCCGGAGACTGTCCGACATCAGCCCCCAGCTCCGGCAGCTCAAGTACTTGGTGGTGGACGAGGCGATCAAGGAGGATCTGAAATGGTCGCGCTCGGTGGAGGACCTCACCAGCGGGCCGGTGGGGCTCACGTCCATCGAGGAGCGGATCCTGCGCATCACTGGCTACTACGGCTACCAGCCCTGGGCGACGAGCTGCAAAAGTAAGACCCCCTCACGTCATTTCCCTCGCCCACTGGTCCCTCGGCTTAGCGTCGTCACAGCGGGCTGGGGGAGCGCACGCCGCTAGGTGTCCAGCCTCCGCGCTCCTGCCCTGCCCTGCCTGCTCCTACAGACCCAGCTTTCAGCAACTTTGAGGAAGAGGCCTGGAGCTGGAGTTCTCCTGGACCTCTGGGGCTTTCTGATCCATTCCCTTGAACCCTTTCTGCTTCCACACACACCTCGCTATATCCTTATTCCCCCATTTCGAGGTGTCACAGTATGGGGGTCCCTCCTGTGTGGCACACGGTGGGAACAGATCAGAAACTCAAAAGTCTCCTGGGATGTGTAGCTTCCCTGCGGATGTGAAAGTGTTACAGGGCCCTGGGTCGGGGCTCAGCTGGCTCAGCTGGAGAATGCAGACTGGGGCGGCCTGGATTTTAACTCTTCCCTGTGCCTCCAACCCTGGTGATGGAGGGCAATTCTTGGGGCCTTCATTTTAGATCTCATTCACTCCCTTAGCCTCTGGACTTTATTGATCCTCGGTGACGAGGTTCTGTATGGATCATTTTAGATATTGGCATTGGTCCCTGCGAGATGAATGCCGAAACGTTTCTTTGCTGGTGGACCCCAGCTGATGGCTTTGGTGATGCTGTGATCAGTTATACAGATGTTACCTGTGTGACCAGTGCTAATTTGGTTGACATTTCTTTCCTCATTTTGGAAAAGAGAGATTGGTGACAACAAACTCCAGATATCTGTAAATATAACCATAATTTGATGGTCTGATTACTATAGTTTGACATAAGAGATTGCTATTTACTATCTCAGTGTAAGAAATGGGTCTTGAGTTATTTCATTTGTAATAAAGACTAGCCTAAGAGCTTGATGCTTTTGAGATTTTTTTTTTTAACCTTTTATTGCTTAAAATTGGAACATACTTTATTGGTCCTCCGGGGGAAAATCAGGCTTGTGTAATTTGGTCATGTTAATCACCAAAAATATGTCTATCTTTAGATTATTCCTAAAACCTCTGAGTCCAAGCCAAAGGTCAGTGGTATGCTAGCAGTTAGCTGGTTAGTTTTAAGTTATTTGCAGGAAGAAACACAGAATTCGAATGTTTTGTTTTCATGCCCTGACTTGTTTTTAAAAGTGTGTGGTGATTGCATTTAACTTGGTATAAACCTTTAAAAGATTATCTGTGTCTCCTCCAATCTCCTGCCTCTGCTGCTAAAATTGTAGCTGATAAAGACTGGCTTTGGATTACAGAAGGAAGACAAGGGACCATGTTATCTTTTTGAGTGAAAAACACAAGGCATAGGATAACAAAAATTAAAATCCATTGTAAACCATTTTCCTTATGGGTATGGATAGAACACTCAATTTTTATTCTGCTTTCTAAATTTCTATTAGAAAATAGCAATTTTCCATTTTTATTTCCATTTTCTGCCTTTTAAAGAACTAAAGACAGTGGTACAAACTATAGCCTTCATGGAGTCGTCTCTTTAGCCTCTGAAGTCATAAAAAGATTTACCTTTATGATCCTATTTGTGACTGGCTCTGTGTGCTTTGTGGAAATTATCACCAACGTTTCTTATTTCAAGGGTTGGTGGGGAGCTTACACCAGTGATGACTGTTTGGTACAAACATACTTTGTAATTATGAGAGAAGGGCCATATGGAAATAGAGTCCCTTACATCACCAGTGGCATTCTTAAATACCTTCTCTCTTTGGCTTCATTGAAAGAGTAAATATTAGCAGATGAGGCTACAGTGATTGTTGTAATATTAATAAAATTAGCTTATTCCACTCTCTGTGTTCCCGTGAGGATTCTTCTTTAATCCAAGGTATTTTCTTGTTACTAAAATGCTCTAGGTGACAACTGACATTTTGATGAATTAATTAGATTTTAAGTTTAAATTTAGAAAAGCTAATGTTTTATTAATGTAGCAAAAGAGATTTTAGGGAAGCTCTTTTGTTGTTTGCCATTTCTACCCAATAAATGAAAAATAATAACGAAGCGTATCTATCTATAGATATCAGTTAGTTACTTTGTTCGTTGGTTAGTAATTTCACTCAACAAACTGTGAAAGATGATGGTGACAAAATCATATTCTTCTCATGCTCTCCAGAGCAAGTTGTGAGATGCTCCAATATGTCACCTTTCAGCTGTCTTTCAAAGTGACTTATTTAAGTACCAACTGAAAGAGTTGCCAATGAGGGTTTCTACAGTCTTTGAGAGATGTGAGTTAATTGTCTTTGTAGCAGCAGGAATCATTTGAACAACCAAGTATTCATTCGTATCCTTTTCATTTTTAGATTTTGTTTGGGTTGTTAAATTAAATGAGATAATATGAACAGTGCAGAAATTATCTTTACATAGTAGTCTCAACCCAATCAATGAAATTCACAAGTTTCATTCTAGACAAGAGACTTTTTGTAAGGATTTTTTTTTTTAATGCCAAAGGCCCCTGGGTCTGAGAGGAATGGTTTCTATGGAACATTCAACTGAGAATTAAACCATAAACAAGTAGATAGGAAGGGTCCAGTTCCTCTTCTCAGTGGCTGAAGTCCTCTAAGCTCCACAGTCCATGTTTTTGAACAAAACCACTAGGCAGTGTTCCTGGGGATTCCTTAAATTACCAGCTGAGAGTGTATCCAGAGCCCAGAAAGCACCTGGTCCACAGAAAATGCTCAATAAATATTTGTTGAATGAATGAATAGTTGCTGCCTGAAATATTGACCTCTGGGAGAGAGAACCTTTGAACTTACCTCTGTAGTGACTTGTGTCATTTAATTCTTTATGCTGACTTCTTGTGAGTTTGGAATTGCTCTTCTCCTTCCTTGTTCTTCCATCATAAGTACTTTCAGAACCATAGACCAGACCAGAATTCTTGATGGTAAGCTTTGGTTTAGCCCCAGGTTAAACCAAAGCTTTCTCCATCTCAACACTACTGACACTTTGTACTGGATAATTTATTGCTGTAGAACAGTGGTGCCCAACGTTTTTGGCACCAGGGACCAATTTCATGGAAAACAAGTTTTCCACCGACTGGGGGAAGGGTGCGGGGGGGATGGTTTCAGGATGATTCAAGCACATTACATTTATTGTGCACTTTATTTCTATTATTATTACATTGTAATATATAATGAAATAATGATACAACTCACCATAATGTAGAATCATTGGGAGCCCTGAGCTTGTTTTCCTGCAACTAGAATGTCCCATCTGGGGGTGATGGGAGATGGTGACTGATCTGACAGGAGGTGGAGCTCAGGCGGTGATGCGAGTGATGGGGAGCTGCTGTAAATATAGATGAAGCTGCGCTCACTCACCTGCTGGCCGCTCACCTCCTGCTGTGTGTCCCAGTTCCTAACAGGCCACGGACAAGTACTGGTCTTTGGCCCGAGGTTTGGCAACTGCAACTGTAGAGGGCTGTCTGCACATTGTAGAGTGTTTAGCAGCATCCCTGGCTTCTGCCTGGTAGATGCCAGTAGCATACCATCCTGCCCCCCAAGTGTGGCAGACACAAGGTCCCCTGGGGGGCCATCTTTAGTTGAGACCCACTGGTTTAACTTAAACTCCAAATTTATGCTCCAAGTGAAGCCTCCCCTGCCTCCCAGCAGTGCTCAACAGGCAGGCCTGCCTTCTGAATTCCTGGCCTTCTCCTCCCTTCTCCTGTCTTCCTGGACCAGTCTGTAGGTTTTCATGACACGCCAGAGTAGAATAAACACCACCACTGCTGCTACAAGGGCCTTCTGAAGATTTGAAAGAGCCGGTTCCTTCTACAGCTGGGATGCTTCCACAAACAGCCGCCATGCATCCATACATAAATTCAGAGAACTTGGATAGTTTCTCCTAATAACTTTCTTTCCCTTTCCACCTTTTGCCCGAGTGGAAGAGAAATGACTACCTGGAATATCTTCTGCTGCTTCTTTCTTTCTCACGTCTCTGGTGTAGACAGCAATTGGGGAGGAGAGGGCTATTGAAGGGAAGAGGAGGATCAAGGAACAGCAATATCCATCAATAGAGTGGACATCCAGCCCCGGGGCTCTGACGTGGTGTGGGAGCCAGCAGCATTTCCGCACAGAGATGATCACTGCAGCCTCTCTTGGAGATGCAAGATAGAGGCTCTGATGCAGGATGAAGGGGCATGTATACATGCTCCTGTGTTCTCACTTAGCAAACCCTTTTGTAAGCATCCATACTATATGCCAGAATACAGAGATAAGTGATGGAAGATGAAGCCCCCTGCTTCATTAAGAAACACAGGTCAAAAAACCCTGCATTAAAACAGATACATTAAGGGTGAGTAGGATGTTTCACTTTCCAAAAGATTTCCCTAAAAGGTGTTTCAAATAGTGAACTCTCAAACCTTTTTCTAAGGAGGAAAAAAAAACACCAAACTTTTAGGAATACTTTTTTGGGGGGGAGGGGTCATGCTTATTGCTTAAAATGAGGTGTCTTTTGAGTAGATTTATTAATACTACATTGTGCTAGCATGTTGAGATTAAAATGATTTTTTTTTTTTTAGGAATGCTGGTGGGTTGAGTTTTAAGTCATTTGTAGAGTGGAGGGAGGGCGAGTCCCAAAAGACCACCTATCTCTAGCCCACTCTAACCTGCCGTTGGCGACACGAACCTGGGACGGGAACATGCAGGTTACTGAGCAAAGCCTAGCTTATCTGGATGGAGGTGTTCTGGTTCAAGCTGAGAAAATGTAGGGCACTGAATAAATAACACATCTGGTGACAAGGAAATTGCATGTTTCGGCATCCTCCAGGTTTAAATGTTATAAAGGGTTTGTATGGGGTGAGGGGGAGGGGTTCGTGGGGAGAGACTGTCTTCCTACTCTCCTTGTCATTTCAGACTGAACTGTGAGTATAGGTTGCTGGCGTAGGTGCCAGCGCTAACTGGAACACTGGCTCATAGTGTCGCTGAATTCATGGTGAGCAACTTCTGTTTGATCCTCCCAAAATAGTAAAGGTCAGGTCAGCAATTCAAAAATGGCCCACTTGTAAGAGATTTATAATTTGGTTGTAAAAGTTTATTCTAGAATGGAGCTTGGCATATGAAATACGAGATGAAAAAGATTTTAAAAGCAAAATGTTGGAGGGTTGTGGGTGGTGGGGGTGAGCCTTAGTGCACAGCATTTTCTAATGTGTGAGAGAGTAAGTTTTATTCCTGAATATAAATACATGCTAACAATTTAGCAAATAGTTTCTGAGTTTTGACAGAATTAAAATGCAGAACTGTTGTTAACTTTCACTCAGATCATTGCCATGGGGTTATAAACCCTTCGCATCTGGTTATGAAGGGCTAATGGTTTCACCTCCAGGGAAGCAAAGTCTTTCAGGCTTTAAAAGAGACCTGGGCAAGGAGATTTCCCATGGTTCTTCAGAGGTCTGTCCTGGGTTTCCTTACAAAGTGCCTAGTCTAACACACTCTAGATGTGAGCATTGGTCCTTTCCTTAAGCAGCTAGAAAAATTCAGGTAAATTGCATTCAAACATTCATCTGTGTGTGTATGAACCACTGAACCTTGTTAAACCTTTTGCTGACAGTTGTTAGAGATGCTCATTTGAATTGCAGCCCTGCACCCTGTGGGGGAGGGGGAGAGTGTCAGGGTGTTTCTTTAATGTCAGGAGGAACTGAGGAAATGGAATGGGAGGGAGTTGCATTCACACCCCAGCTTTGCTTCTTCGTAGCTACCTACGTGACTGGTTACCTCTAAGAGCCTCTAGTTTTTCATCTGTAAAATAGGGGATAATATAATTACTTTCCAGGATTGTCATGAGGATGAAGTGAAATATAATAGTCTCCCCTTATCTGAGGGGGATGCATTCCAAGACCCCCGGTGGGTGCCTGAACCTGCGGAAAGTGCTGAACCTCCTGTACAGTATGATTTTTCCCATATAGTCATGGGGAAATAGCACGGGCAGCATGTATGTGCTGGGCAAAGGGATGATTTACATCCCAGGCAGGATGGAGCAGGACGGCATGAGATTTCATCATGCTACTCAAAACAGCATGCAATTTACAACTTATGAATTGTTTATGTCTAGAATTTTCCATTTAATCTTTTCAGATCTTAGTGGACTGTAGATAGCTGTGGATAACTGAAACCGTGGATAAGGGGGGAACTACTGTAATGTCTGTGCAGCATCCAGCCTGTGCCTGGTATCTGTTAATGCATTTTATTTTCATTTATTCATTTAACAAACTTTTTGAGCATTGACTATGTGCCATCATTGCAGAGATAAGTGATGGGAGGCACAGTCCTTGCCCTAAAACCTAACCTCCTAGAGCAAGTGAAATCCGAAGTGCTTATATGATATGATAAAGCTTGACTTGGAGTCTGGCCACAGTTCTTTCTCACTGCGTTGCATCCCTTCTGAAGCTGGAGTAGTCATTCCCCGCAGGAAGTGGGCAGAGGAGAGGTTTGCACTTTAGGCACAGGGCGGTATATGCACAGAAATGTACGTAAGTTATTGCTAAAGGGTAATTTGGCCTGACTGGAACTTGGCGGGACAGGAGTGTAAAAGATTAAGTTGGACTTCTGAGCAGAAACAGACTCCTATACCTTATGTTCCAGTCTTCTGATGCCTGTCACCTTCCTCATCAAGGTCCCAGTGTCAGTGTCACCTCCTCCAAGGCTCCTCCCCTGATCAGGTGAGGTGCCCTTGCCAGGCGCTCCTGTAGTACTGTCACTTCTCATAAGCACTGTCAGGGATAGTGTGAGAGTGTGCACACAGAGAGCTCCGCAAGGGCAAGGCTCATTGCTGTGTCTCTGGCCCTCACTGTGTGGTCTTGGCACATGGAGATAACAGTGGAGAGTCTATCTCCGGGGCACAGAGTATCTGTGACACCTCAATCAATATGCATTTGTTAAATGTATTAATGAAAAACCTAAGTAGCCATTCTCTCTCTCTCTCTCTGTCTCTCTGTCTCTGTCTCTGTCTGTCTGTCTGTCTCTCTCTCTCTCTCTCACACACACACACACACACACAGGCACACACACACAAAAATGGCTCCTAAGCATCTACATTTCTGTGGGGCCTTCCAGAATTATCCTGCGTAGACTGCTTCTCATTTCCTTCCTCAGTCAAGAAATGGGACTCCCATGGCCGGATCTCCTCAGTGTTCCCCTAACTCGACTAACAGCTCTGACAAGCACTCTCCCTCCTATAGCTTACATAGCCAATCTTGTATCAGGGTGGTTTATCCAGTTTTGATAACCTTACTTTAAAAATGATATGGAAAAAAATGAACAGGGCCTGGGGAAGAAGAGAAAATATATAGATGGAATCAAACATGTGTTCTACAGGCAGGGTTAAAGTACTGGGGAAGGAGGAAATAAAATAAGCAAAAGACATAGCTTCATGAGAACTATAGAGCAGACACCTTTTGAAATGTCTTTCTGCCTCAACAGTGACCCTGAACTGCCCTGTACCTTGTCCTCAGTTTGGGTCCTTAGCAGTCAGACTGGCACCTTCTTCCTCCTGGGCACCATAGATTACACCAGGGGTAAACTCCTGATCTACACGAACTCAGTCTCTCTTCTCAAATTTGAGATTGACATTAGGAGGTTGGGGTCTAGTCTGGAGTGGTCCCTTGAGTTGCAGAGATGCTGGGAGGGACCTATTCTGTCTTCCCTGCGAATGGAGAAGCAGAAGATGCTCGTCTACATGGGGAGAAGACGGCAGGTGTGTAAAGCAACCCAGAGAGGGTCTGGCGGCTTCCAGGACTCCATGCTCGGTCCTATTTCCCTTCTAGATCAAGGTCTTGCTGCAGCTCCTCCTCCAAATCCCCTAGACACCGCTGTTGCAATCCAACAGTCCTCTTCTGCTAAGTGAGCAGAAGCCAGGTTTTGCTCTATGCAACTACAGACTCCTATTTGGATGAGATTTCTGAGCCATTTCTACTCAGTTGCATGTAAGACAAGACAAGGATTTACATACCAAAGAATTCTCAACTGGAAATAAGAAATCACTTCCTGGCTGCTGAGATAATAAAGAAGGTCATGGAGCCTCAGTCACTGGAGAGCTTCAGAAAGATGTGGACACCCAGTCATCTTAGCCGGATTGAGTATTTGTTTGTTCCATGACAGGGAGAGGAACTCAATTTTTTTTAATGATGTCTCTTGGTTCAATGCAGTGGTGGGTGTGCTTTGATCAATAGAGCAAGTGACCAGTTTTATTTCATTATCTCATTGCAGAGCCTAGAAAGGGACTTGAGCAGTTAGGAACCTGGGAAAGTCTTTAGGTGGGTGATGTTGGTAAGCCCTAGAACAATTACCTATGACACGGGCACACATTTTTCTCTCGTGCACTTTGAGGTAGCCTTAATTTATGACAGCATTTGAGATTGGAGGAGATAAATCGTGCACTCAGGTGATTAGTAGCATGGATGGCTAGAGGCTGTTTTAGACTCCTGAGACAGAGATGTTCAATGTAACTTCTCAGAACAGTTTTCTGGTTTCGACAAATGCTTTCTGTGACATTTACATTTCCTCCTTGTCAATCTGCTATGTATCATCTCCAGTACGCGACTAGATCAGAATCTATCAGGAAATTATTTTTATCCTTCTTCACCATCCACTTGTTACAATGTAATGTTATAAAAATTTGGGTCTTGTCCTCAAAGTTTTATTCAAAAGGATCAGAAGAAAGATGTTTCTTAGCGTATGTTGACTTTCCTTCCTTGTTTTCCTTATTAGAAATTGAGTTGGCTCATTTTTGATGAAAGTATATTAAAATGTCCTCTTCTTTAAAAAAGGGATATAGTTAGGATGGCAGGTACAGAACAGTTGAATTTTGTGCATCCATCTGCTCATGCCTTGCACATGAGGGAGTTTAATAAGAATTTTTCTTTTGTTTCCAATCATCTGATTTTAATAAACATTTTTCCTGGCAGAAGTACATTACACAGGTGTGCAATACCAAGGAAGAACTGGAAGTCTCCTCCTCTATATTTTTTTTCTTTAAAGCATTAGTCAAAGAAATACTCTGAAAACTATTTAAATTCCATAATCCAGAACAACCAATTTTGAGGATTTAGGGTTTACCTAAGCTTTTTTTTTTTTTTTTTTTTTACTGTGTCAGCATTTTGTTTTATTAAATATTAAATTTAAAAATCTTATGTAGGTTTATCTGGTTTGGCAGTGGGTGTGTTTTCAAAGGGACATGTAAATAAAGTATAAGTAATCACAAGTCATTTTTAAAAACGCTCAGAAAACACGGTACTAGTGCAAGTATAAACATGTTTGTTCTGTCTAAAGCCAACATTGTATCTGGTGATTATCTCACAATCCATGGAGGAGTTTCAGTGTGGTACCTGGACAGCAGAGGAAGGAGCACTTTTCACCTGGACCCACTACCACCATGTGTCCCTCTTGAAGAGCCCACCATGGGCCAGGCAGGGGCTTCCAAAAATCACTGCCTGAAATTCCAGACACTAATCATGGAAGGATTCGTTTGCAGATGGTGTGAAAGCAGATGAAACAATGGAACCTACTGTAGAATGTATATTCATTTATTCACTAATTTATCCATTGAATCATTCATTCATTCCTTCATTCAATCATCAAATAGTCCACTGTTTCTAAAGATCAGTAAATACATTCACTGCTAAGGTAAACACATAGTAAATATATGACATAATTGCTATTTCCTAGAAAATTACACAGTGGGATTACAAGACATATACTTATAAGACATATATATACAAGACCATACAGATATCAGTCCATAAGTTGAATTGGCTCAAGCCATACTCTCCTTGACTTGGAGCTATTGAACAGGTATACCCCATGTCTCTTTTTGGGCCTTCCATTACTGAATATCTTGGGGGTATTTTGGACCAATATTGACCAGCCTTAAACTAACCCCTATACTGCATACATAATATTGTATAATATTTTATTGTAGGGCACCATAAACAGCTGGTTAGCTACAGAAGAGGGGGTAGTCCCTTAGCGAACTTCTTTTTCTTTTCCTTTGGAAACTTGAGCTCTGCTGCCAGTTTAATCAGAGTTCTAATTTGTTCATTTGATGTATCTCGGCCATTAAACTTTTTTTTTCTCTTTCACGAAATCATGCAACGACCAAGAGTTTTGACTGGGTTGATGAGATTAAGTGACTAAGCCAGCACATTTCTCCCCTGATGTTTTGTGCTGCAGGCATTCTGTTTCTTTCCAGCTCTAAAGAAAGCTAGCTTGAGACATTTTTCTTCCTCTAACTAGGGGCCTTGCAGAAATAATATGGACGAGAATTTAAAGGAGTTGGGATGTGCTCCCAGCTCTACCTGTCCTCTCCTGCACCGCTGCACATTACGTTTGTGCAATTTCTCCAGTTCCTTTAGGAGAAAATTCCCGAATTCATAGAAATGAGCTTGTAAAGCTATTCTCTTGGCTGTTCTGCTTAAGAATAACAGCGCTTCCAGTTCATAGAGACACAAAGGAAGTGGTGTTTGTAAAGGGCATCTCGGGTTACATACATTCATAAAAATCAGAACGTCCTGGTTAACATGACTGTTACTTTACATAATGTCGAGAGTGGTAAGATCTGGAGTTTTGTTTAGCAGCTTCATGCTTTAGTTGATCCTGGAGCCACTTCTTCATATGTGATTACATCGACAACTCACGGATGTGGTTGAGCTAATACCAGATGAGGCCGGGTTGCTGCAGGACATAATTCCATGGGTTCCTCTCTTCTGACTTGCTGCCTCTTTCCTTGACCACCACCTTTTCTTTATACTGAGTATATGGAAGTCCGAGCCCCAGGGAAGGCTATGCCTCTTTGGAAGTGATGACTCTTAATAATCAGCATGTGGTCTTAAGGTCATTTGAATCAATCCCCAAGGTCATATTCTGGATTTCTCACTGGTTTTGTGGTTGATGTGTCTTCTTTGCAGGGAAGGAGGTGGCTTAGGCAGCCAGAATCCCTTGGCCATCTTGTGCTTGAGAAGATGGCAGGGGTGAAAAGATAATAGTTAATTTCCAATGGCTTGGATGTCTTGCCTAAGGCCTGAGCAGCACACTGGGACTGCCTCATTTTCTACATGGAGGTGTCTGTGTTGCTTTGGGGAAAACATACCTATAAAAGACATTTTAAGTACAATTGAGGAAATTTGAAGATCTGTTGCTTATTAGTTTATGGGGTATAGTTATTTTTCTTGGGATTAATAGCATTAGTGTGGTTATGTAGGAGAAGGTCCTTATTCTTAAGAGATGCTGAGGTATTTAGGGATTAAGTGTCATTATGTCTGTAATGTACTTTGAGGTAGTTCAACAAAAACAAGCATAGACACATCAAATGACTAATGAACAAAATGTGGCAAAATTTTAATATTTGGTGACTCTAAATAATAGATATATGGGCGTTCATGTCCATTTTGTCAGGCTTTCTGTAAATATGAACATTTTCGAAATAAAAAATATCATTGTTACAGCTAATGGCATAGCATAATTCAGGTTTGAAAGGGAAGTACTGCGTCCATTTAGTTCAGTTATTACAACAGAATTTAGCCGAAAAGCAGGGAGAAGGGCACACGAACTCTGACAAGTTGTCCCGAGGGAAGGTGGAAGTTCTTTAGCACGAAGAGCAGCACTTACTTGTTGGCTGCAGCCACACATAGCGCCATGTTGCAGAGAGGACTGTACCCTGAGACAGCATCTGCCCTGCTTACCTTCCCCCATCTCTGGCCACATCCCTCAAGCATGCTCGTTGGTGTGTGATGACATGTCTCAGACTCCAGAATTCTTTTGATGAAGGAAAAATATCTTTTCAGATATTTAGACATGTAGTCCATTTCTCTAAATGGTTTAACTTTATACCCTTTAAAATAAAAATATGTCTGGATTTGGGGACCACTCGCCTTACCCGAGAGTGGACAGGTACCATAGCATCTCCGTCTGCAAAACAAGCTGCTTTTAAAAGATTCATTGGCCTGTAATGCAGGTTGGGTTTCACATACTTGGAAGTTGCTCTATCACTGCTCCCTGGAGAAGGATGGGCCGGTGGCAAGAGAGAAAGAAGCAAATGGGCTTCCAGGTCTCCTTCCTCACTCTACACTCAGGCCTCAGGTGATTAAAAATTTCCATTTGCCTTTTGCTGCCTAGAACCTTTGGGTGAATTATCTCTGAGGGCATTGTTATGGCTGTTTGTGGTTAGAGACTTGAAGGAACAGAATAATGAAGAGATCACACAGGGGTTCAAGCAGAGATAATATTACTTTTGTCTCAAGGTGAATATGTGAGAATTGGAGGCAATATTATAAGTTATGGTGTTTCCCTTGCTAAAGGGGAAGATCTGCTTCTCAAGACTAATCTGCAATGGAACAGATAAAGCAGAAATGCTACAGTATTAAAGAGCAAGTATTCATTGACCTGGAAGTAGGAACAATTGATTGGTTGCAGAATAAAGTATGCACAAGGTGAGAGAAAGGAGCATTGAGTGGAAGGCAAGAGGGGAGTTTGAATTTCAAACAGTTTTGTGAGAGGATGTATGCATGAAGGTGCTGGCCGTGGAGGAGAGATGACAACTACTTTATGAAGCTACCATGAGCATGTTTGTAGCTGAGATGAATATAAATACTCATCTCTGGATATTCACCCAGGAGTAGGATTTCAGGGTTGTAATGTCGTGGTAGACCGACTCTAAGGTGAGCTCCGTGTCTCCCCTCTGTTGTTCATGTCCTTGAATAATCCCTTCCTCTTGAGTGTAGGTGGGACTTGTCACTAGCTTCTAACCAACAGAATATGGCACTTGATGGGATATCACTTCTGGGATTACATTATGTAACATGAAGTTCCATCTTGCTAGCAAGACTCACATCAAATCTTCTCTCTCCCTCACCAGCCTTGATGAATCATTGGCCATGTTGGGAGGCCCATGTGGCAAGGAATTTCAGGTGGTCTTTAAGAGTTGAGGGCAGCAACTGGGTGGAACTAGCCCTGGCCCACTTCTTGTTCTGAGCTTTGTGATACCCTAAACAGAGGACCAGCTAAGCTGTACCCAGGCCTCTGACTCACAGTGAGATAACAAATATGCCTTGTGTGCTGTCACTAGATTTATGATAATTTGTTACTTAGGAATAGATAACTTAATATAAGATGAGTCAGTCCGGGATTTAATTAGAGAAACATAACTATTAAGATATACAGAACTCAACCAAAACACCTTTTTTTCCCCAAGTTAAGTGGCTTCTAATTCTTTGCTTTCAATAAAACTTAAGGAGGAAATTATTAAATCATTAAAAATAAAATTTTATAATAGGGTGCTATCTGATTTTTAATAGATGTTTTTTAGAGCAGTTTTAAGGTCATAGCAAAATCTTAAAGATCTTGAGAAGAAAGGACAGAGATTTCCCATGTGCCTCCAAGCCCCACATATGCATACCTCCCCCGTTATCAACATCCCCTTCCCTCCTCAGAGTGGTACATGTGTTACAAGTGATGAACTGGCGTTAACACGTCACCCCCCATAGGACATAGTTACATTGGGGTTCACTCTTGGTGTTGTGCATTCTATGGGTTTGGACAAATGTCTAATGACATGTATCCATCATTACAGTATCTTAGAGACTAGTTTCCCTGCCCTAAAAAACCCCTATATTCCCCCTTTCAACCTTCACTCACCCCAAACATTGGCAACCACTAATTTTTTTACTGTTTCCATAGTTTTGCCTTTTCCAGAAGGTCACATAGTTGGAATCATATAGTATATATTCTTTTCAAATTGGTTTCTTTCACTTAGTTATATGCATTTAAGTTTCCTTCTTGTCTTGAGAACTCATTTCTTTTTAGCATTGAACAGTATTCTATTGTCTGGATGTATCACAGTTTATCCATTCACCCCTGAAGAATATTGTAGTTGCTTCCACATTTTGGCAGTTACGAATAAAGCTTCTGTTTACATTCAAGTGTGGGATTCTTTGAGTACATGGGCTTTCAGCTCCTTTGGGTAAATACCAAAGAGTGTGTTTACTGGATTGATCACTGTGTAATTTTTGATACGAGGTTAGGAATGACTTTAACACATTGAGTAATAGTCCTATAAGAGAATTCCTTACATTTGCATCATCTAATTTACTTGAAAATGGTTTTTCAAGATTTGTACCTGTAACAACAAAAAGTAGGAATAGAATTGATACTAAACTCTCTCTCATTCTAGCAGTAATATTCAGGTATGGGAACATGAACTACTTTTAAAAATTGCCCATCTATTTCATTAAGCTATGCATTCTAATAATTTTATTTATGTTAAATCAGTATCAAAATTGTGAGATGTTTACATAATTTTGATTTTTAAGTTCTAATAAACACTGAAATGATTACGCAATTCAGAAGACATTTTTGAATACCCAAAGACTTATGGCCACAGGAAATAAAAAAACTAAATTTTTATTCCTGTTTTTTGTCTCCCAGAAGTATGACCAATAGGAATTATGCTTCATAAAGAAGTATACAGGGAATAGCATAAAATCGCTTACTGTTAAAATAAAATTATCATTTATGCATTTTAAAATAGGTGATTGTTAATATCAAATCACTATGATAGAGTCCTTAAATACATTTAAAAAGTAATGTAGCAGTTTTATTTTAAAATGTTAATATTCCCAAATTCTGAAAGTTACATTCCATAACTCAAATTTATGATGAAAAATTAAAAATTAATGAAAACCTTAAAAAGAGACACGTTTTTTCAAAAGTTTTTGATAGTGAGTATAGACACAAAAATATTTGAAGACCTCTAGTAATCACCTCCACCTTTTCTGTTCTTGGCACTGTAAATCTTCGGCACAGGCTCTAGCCCTCTGCGTGTTTAACACGCTGCCAGCATAGCAACGGACGGCAGCATTAACAGAAGTCTAGTCAACCCATGCCAGGGGAATTTTCTGGTAAAGCCTGGGAGAAATGAGATAATTTCCTGAGCACTGGGATCAGACTATGGGTTCCATATGAAGTAATTTATCAGATAGCTTTTTAGAAGAAACATCAACACATCACCTGAATGCGTAGGTCACTGTCTCTCCCTTTTCTTTACCATCAAATAATAATAATAATAAGAGTAGGAAACTGCAGTTTCACAAATAACCTAAATCTGCTGAGAGAGAGCATAGTAGGGTGATGAAGGTTACGGACTTTTGTCAGCCGTTGCTGAGTTTAAAGCCTACTGCTTGCTCACTGTTAAAGCTTGAGAGAAACTAGTCATTCTTTCTGAACCTATTTATCCTTTTCCGTAAAAGAACGGTTCCCCTGCATAGGGTTGTTGAACAGATTGTGAGATAATGCATGTGAAAGGTTGAGTACAGGTCCTGCTATTTGGAAGGTGGTTGATTAATGATGGCTTTGATGATTATTAGATTGTTATTGTTGAAAGTCTTCACATACAAAAGGAAATCTTATGAAAGGGATTCATTATAGGACTCTTTTAAAGAGAAAGCTTCTCTGATATATTTTAAATATAATTTAACTCTCAGAAACAAGGCACGGTGGTACAGTTGTATCAGTGAGCTGTTACTGTGTAATGCTTCATTGCAAATTATCCTGGTCTTGATCACTATACCTTGTATGTGTTGAAACAGCACTCTGCAGCCCATGAATATGGATAATTATTGTCAACTTAAAATGAAATTAAAAAATAAAGTCTTAGTGGATTACAGAAATAAGCATTTCTTCATTTGCTCACTGGTCTGCAGGTTGTGTTGGGCTGATCTAGACTGGGCTCAGCGGGGCAACCCTGCTTCAGGCTGTGGGTCAGCGGGACTCGGCCCCAGGCTTTGGTTACATTCAGGGCTGCTCTGCTTGTGCATGTCCTCAGTAGGAGGCTGAAGGGGCAGTGGTGACAGGGAACATGTTCTCACGGTGGATAACAGGAGTGAGCCCAACTGCATAAACATTTCAAGCCTGTGTTCTCCTTATGCCTATTAATATACAATTGGCCTAAGTAAGTGGCATGGCCAAGGCGAAGTCAAGGGGCAGAGCAGTACACCGTCCAGAACGAGGCCATGAGAATGTGCCATTGTAAAAAGGGATTGAAGAATTGGCCCAGTAATACAATCCATCACAGGGTACAGAAACAGAATGAGGCAACAGGGCACACCTGAATTCCTATCTTGGTGCTGCTAACTGGTATTATGACCAACCAATATTACAGCCCACCAAGTCCCTTAACCAGCGTGGCCATCATTACCTTGTATGTGCAGTGAAGGGATTTGGCAAAATGACATCCTCAATCTCCTCCAGCACTAAAATTTTAATGAGTCCAGGGTTTACTTACCACATCCTAGGCAATCATCTGTTCTGTAAATGAGAGTTTAGAGGTTAAAAAAAATTTTTTTGGAGGAGACTGAAAAACCTGTATCCTATCCAGAAAATTAGCCAAATATGAATCACCTCTGCAGTTTCCGATACTAAATCACTGGAAAGGGACACACATGTATAAAAGAGTTCCTTTTTATTTCACCACCCCTTTCCCTGCTATTTCACTTAGAACATTGACCAAAAATATATTGACTAAATCTCCTTTGATTAATTTAATCTTTTGAACACTACAACATAGTGGATTTAGTGTTTGCATTTCAAAGCTTTGAACATAGGAGAAATAACTGTTTGGATTTCTAATGCAGCCCTTAGAGAGCCTGAGAATTTCTGTTGGGCCCAGTAGCACCTGGTTCTGGGGTGACACCCTGCAGACAGCAGACAAAACAGAAGGGTCAACCTGGAGACCAACTCTGGTTTTCACTGGTTTGTTCACCTGCAGCAACTATAGGGCTTAGAATAATTTTCTTAAAAAATAAGTTGTTCCACTGTTGCAGCCACCTGAAAGCTCATCAGGGTCTTTGTGGTGAACAGCTCTCTAGAGATGGTGCAGGTAGAATAAATCCAGCTAAGACCTATTCCTGGAGGTGAGGGAGAAAATAGAAATAGAGAAACTTGGGAAGGTTGAGAGGAGCAGCTTCTGGAAGTTTCCCTTTGAGAACAATTGATAAGGGAAGCTACTGCACCCCCAGACATTGAGTTCTTTGTTCCATTTAGGAACATTGGACATTCCTAAAGCACGAGAGTTATCTCTGGGAGCAACGTATCAAGTGTCAGACTGGGAAGGACTCCGCTATTCTCAGTCTGCATTCCTCTCTGCTATTGCGGCATGAGTCTCTTTTGATATCTTGGGGCAAGATAGCTATGTTTAGTCTTTTAATTTTCCTTCTCATTGCAAAGAGGTGTTATAATTTCCCACCTGGCAACCTACAGATGTTAGAAGATGGGATAGGGATTATTGAACAATTCATTCATAGAACCTTGTATTCTTGTGTAGTTCTGAGTCCCACTGAAGTTAGTGAGCTTTGTAAAAAGGGATTATTCCAGCATGCTATAGTTGACCCTTGAACAACTCGGGGCTTAGGGGCACTGACCTCCCTCACAGTCAAAAATCCATATATAACTTTTGAGGATTTTAAAAAATTGTTTTAATGTTATTAAGTAAATCATAAGGAAGAGAAGACATTTTTTTCATTAAGTGGAAGTGGATGATCATATAGGTCTTCGTCCTTGTCATCTTCATGATGAGTAGGCAGAGGAGGAGGAGACAAATGAGGGGGTGGTCTTGCTGTCTCAGGGGTAGCAGAGGCAGAAGAAAATCTGCATATAAGTGGACCCACATGGTTCAAACCCATGTTGTTCAATGGCCAACTGTATACTGTTGTTACATCTATATAAAGTTCAAAAACTGGCAAAATTAATATGTTGTGGTAATAGGCAGAAGAGTGTATGGGCTGGGTAGAGGCATGAAGGAGCCTTCTTTCTGGTGTGGTGGAAATAATTATATATTATTGTGATCTGGGTGGCAATATATGTATGTGAAACGGTGTGTATGCATGTATTCATCAAGCGCGTTGCTGTATATATTATACCACAATTAAATAATCTCTTTTAAAAAGGTGGCATTGGAGGGTGGGGAGCTACTCCATACAGCTCCATTGATCCCTTGATGGCTCAGGTGTTTATAAAGGATGGTGACAACCTAGGACCTGTGCAACTCAGAACTGGAAAATTAGGACTCTGCTTCCTTTGTTGGAGTTGTTGTTGCATTAAAGTCCCGAGAAGTAGGATAACTCTTCAACATAGTCCCGTTTGTTTTGGATATTCAGATATTTGTAAACGGAAGCACATCTCATTTTCCCTTTTTAAAGGAATTCTGCCTTTCTTCTCTTTTTGCAAATTAAACTCACTGATTTAGGTGCTGCATTAGTGCAATGGCTGTTCTGAAGAGTGCATGCTTAAAGAAAACCATAGTTTTTGGCCATTTAAGTAATAAAAGGACACCAAGGCCATAGTAAAAATAATCAGGACTTTGCCTATGATTCTCTACACTCTTCCTTGCCATCACTTGACTACTTATTAGTTTTTCCCCAGAAGATGACAAAGGAGGCCAAAGAGTAGTGAAGCACAAATTGGTTCATTTAAAAGTTGTATCCATGTTAATTGCAAGTTTTTATGAAAGAAGCAGCTGAAACTAAGGTTTGAGGTTTTCTCCTTATTTATTAATAGATTTCCATGCTTTGATTAATTCCAAATAGTCCAACCAACTTATTGTTGGCAATAATGTCGGATACCCTTCTCTATGTGAATTTTGTCCTTCAGAAAATTGCAGGCGCCAAGTGGAAGTTCATTTGAAAAAAAAAATACAATCTTGTAATATATTTTTTAATTTTTTTTAATGCAAAGTAAACCCAATACCTAGAACCATACTTTTAATAGGGTGGGTAGAACAAAACACTTGCTTTCTGAACCCATCAACTGTGAGGCGTTCTCATCGGAGGACACTGGAACTGACGACCGAGAGCATGTCAGGGATTGGAAAGTAAGAAAAGAGATGAGGACCAGGGCTTGGCTGGAAGAGAAAACTGTCTCAAGAAGGGTGTTGACGGGGGGGGGGGGCAGCATCTCAATTTATTTCCAAAGCACATAGAGATCTTCTAATGTTTTGATATTATTCACACTTCCACTCTATTAACACAAATAGTCTAGAGTTCAGCGCAAAGTGCTTTATTCCATTTGAAACACATTGTATATCTTGCAAGGATGGCAGAAGATATTTGTTATTTCTCAAAGTGAGTTCAGAGTACATCTTTCAGTTCAGAAGTGTCCAGGCTATGCACTGGATGTATATTTTGTCCTCCAACTTAAAAGTGGTCTTTGTCCATGCAAGCTTCCTTAAGTGGAGTTTTAGGGAAAAATGAGTACTCCAGAGGTTGATATTTAGTTCCTCATTTTCCAAGACATTTTTGCTGCTTGTGTTTCCCTTACGTTTGCTTCTAGATCTTTTCTATGCTGTGTCTAGCCTGGTATTTTGTTACGTTGATCAAGATATAGTTCATACATTCTAATGTTGGCATCATGTGAATAATGGGATCTCATCATGCTTCTTGGAGGGTTTAAGTTTACTTTATGATTTTAATATACTTTTGAAAGAACTGTCTTCCAGCCAAGATCTCTCTGCTGAAATTCCTGTCTGTTTAGGTGTGTTTACCTTTTCCACTAGATATCTTACCATTTCAATCTTAGTTATTTTAAAGTTTCTGTTTGATAGGGCCAATGTCTGGATGGATTGTCTCTGTGTCTGGTGCTATTGATGATTTTATTTCTTCATAATCGGTTGTTTTTTCCTAGCCCTTTTTGTGTATCTGATAATATTTGATTGAATACTGGATATTGGTTGTGTAAGAACAGAGAGACTGAGTCACACATTATTGATACCCAGAAGTGGGCACATGTCTTCTTGTATTAGGCCATTGGTGAGGGGTTGAGGCCGTTGAGTTGGGAATTGACTTGGGTTTGGGTTTGTTGGACTTTCTCTTCTAGCTTCTCTCCAGCAGCAATTGACCTTTGCCTATATCCCTGCGGGCAGAGGATTTCCTACTTCACCCCCGGAGTGAGCTGCCATTGATCCTACTCCTACCCCAGCAGCAATAGATCCTTTTCCTTGCCCCCAGGGTGAGGGAGTTTGCTGTCCAGTGGCTGAAGACTTTTGCTTTCTGTAAGAGAAGGGTTGAGGAAATAGCCAGGGCTTCATACCTGCTCCCCAGCAGCAACTACCTGATCATCTCCCGCAAGCCTGTGCTGCCCTGAGAAGTTCTTTCTGTCTTTCTGCCCCGTCTCAATCCTAGTAATGAGCTGTTTGGTGGAGGCTCAGGAGAAAGCACTTGTGTGTGTTTGCAAACGGCCCTGTGTCTGAGACATCTACGTATCCCAAATCAACACGCTACTTGACATTTTGCCTGTAAGAATTCATTAAAAATATAGCTGAATTCTTCTTACTCTCCGGTATGGAAGCCGCCTCTTTCGTTTATCCTCTGCTAGAGGTAAAACAGATGGTGTGTTTCATCTCAACTTGGAAGCCCTTGTCACCCTGGAATTCAGTTTACATGCTTGCCTTGGGACCTCAGCTCTCGATGGGCTCAATAAATATCATAATTTTGTCAACAATCCAGCTTTCTCTTGTTGTTTGGGTGGAGTAGTGTTCTCTTAAATCATTCTACATCCTAAGCAGGAGTACAACGTGGTTGTAGTTTTCAAGTTAATACTAATTATGTGTTTGTTTTTGGTGTTGGTAAAAGAGAGCAGATATGAAGTGCTAAATATTGCTGCTTAGCTGAGATCCTTCCTTCTCAGTGCCACGGCCTCCCTCAGGTTCCAAGTCAGCCCAGTGAAGACAGAGTCTTATGTGTCTTAGGAAACATTGATCTTTTCACCATTATTTGTGAAAGGGGAGCAGACGAGTGGCATCTCCAGCTCAGTTCAAGGAGTAAGCTTTTACTGGGTAAGTGTATTTTTATAGTTTACTGTCCTGTCTGTATCATAATATCTTCACCTAATTTCTTACAGCCCAGGCTTATCATTATAACAACCCACATCTCAGAATGAGAGAGGAGGGGATGGGAAGCATTTGGTGTTTCCCTTCCTGTGTCCCATCCAATGCCTTTGTCTCTTTATAGACTCTGGCGTTTTCTGATAACAAGGCTTGCCACTCAGCAACTTACAGCCCCCACCTCCACTCCTATCTAGCAGTTCACATTTGACACCAAATACCTTTCCAACATCAAAAGGAAACATTCCCCCAAGTTTCATAGAAAGGGAAAAAATAAACAGCCCCACCTTACTGTAATGGGAGACAGGAAAAGCCTTATGGTGAGTTAGGATGCCATTCATAGGAGAATCTAGCCTTAGGGGAGAGGAAGGGCCATTGTCTTTGGTTAAGCCTTCAGCCAGGATATGAAAAGTAGCTGGACACAAACTAAACGATGAAGAGTGTTTAGGATGCCCACTCTGTTAAAATCAAGATGTGATATACGTTTCTTTTTTTTAATTCAAGAGAAAAACTGTTCAAGGCTGTCTCTCTGAAGATCTCTGCCCCTGCAAAGACCAATAAAGATAAGCCAGCCCATCTGATTATCCCTCTTTTTATGCTTTCCCAACATAATAAAAATGCAGACTTTTCCTATGATTTTGAAGGCATCAATTATTTTATTTTAGCACTAACGTGCCCTTTTGGGGTTGTCTAACATTTTGGAAGAGCAAGTTTGAGAATTGCTCATGCAGGCAGGGAAGAGCTTTTGAAATGTTTGAAAAAGAGAAGTAATGGGATTGAATTTTCATTCTGGAAAATCCACCCTGAAACAGAATGGAGAATGGACTGAAAGCATTGCCTGGTTAGAAAGCTAATGCTACAATTTAGACAAGAGAAAATAAAGGCCACAACTAAACCTGAGTCAGTGGGGATGGAGAAGATAGGATAGAAGTGAGGCCAGCCAGTGGGCAGGGGTGAGGGACTTAGAGATTGACAGTATGTGGCAAGGGCAGAAGAGGCATGAGTAGCCGATGATGTTTAAATTTCTCACTTGAATGATCAGTGATCTTCAGGTGGTGATATCCATTAATTAGTTAGATGTAGTGTTCAGAATTCAGGAGAGGGGTTTGGGTTGACTACAGTCATCAAATTATGGTGACAGGAGATAGATAAAGCCTTGAGTTAATGCCATTGGTCCCATTGATTAATGGGGGTTCTTGGCTGCAAGCAACAGGTAACCATTGTGTTGACTGTAGGCAAAAAAGGACATTTCTGGAAGAACACTAAAGACTCACAGAAAAAATGAGAGACCAGATGGCCAGGCCTGAAAGACGGACATGATGCTGGGGCTCTGGATGTTAGCAAGCGGAGACTACAAGCAAAGCTCACACCTCAGAAGAAAGCCTGTGGCTGACAAAGCTTGTCTCCAATTGGTCCCCCTGTGTTTGTGGTATTTGGGCCAGAATTACAGGTACCTGATTGGCTGAATGTGGGTCATGTGATCTTTCTCTGGCTCTACCAGAAGGTAGGGTGTTGAAGAGCCTTGCGCCCTTGGCTTAGGAAACTGCAGTGAGAGGCAAACTCGGAATGTTTTTGTCTGTGGGAATGTTCTTCCGAATGGATTTGGGGATGCTAA
Source organism: Lepilemur ruficaudatus (assembly GCA_963574885.1). NCBI lineage: Eukaryota > Metazoa > Chordata > Mammalia > Primates > Lepilemuridae > Lepilemur > Lepilemur ruficaudatus. The sequence goes on from CAUYRT010077261.1 coordinate 65,043, forward strand.
TAGTCAGAAGCATGGAGGCTTGAAAACAGCAAAGGCCATTGTACCTAAGGAAAGTGTGGTCAGCGAGGAAAAAGTAAAGATGGATGGTTGGATGGGTGGAAGAAAGGATGGATGGATTGATCCAGAGGAACTAGTGTAGGAAAATGAAGAAGAACCAGAAAGGAAAACATATAAAAGATGTGAGGTCAGAGAAGTGAGGAAAGGAAAGAGCCATCAGAAAGCAGGACTGGTTAACAAGGTGAGATGCATTGCAGCAGGTAAGGAAGATGAAAACTGAAAAACATCCCCTCGGTTTGACTATCAGTAGACTGTTGGATGTGCAAGCACCCATTCTCCATTATCCACCAGAGGATTTGAAATTGCAAGAGTATCCATTCCTCCCCATCCGTTTTACAGTGCTTCTCATTCGTTTGGGTTGCAAGGATCTGCAAGTGGTAGCTAGGGTTTAGAACATCAAGGTAAATAAACAAATACCATTCCTGTCTAATTTACTTAGACACCAGTATAACGAAGTATTGTTGAGAACTTGGTGAATCCCTATTGTAAAGAAGAGGCTAAATCTGAGTTCACATTAGAAACGTGTTCTTCACATGCAATGATGAAGAGTGTGTGTCCCAGAGAGTTGAGGAGAGTCATTGCCACAGCTGAGAGATGTCACAGAGCCTTAACCACAGTCATTGCTCATTCCTGCGCCTGACACTTCCGGGCTCACCTTGGGGAGAACCACTCACAGAACTCAGCACGAAGCCTGTTTAGGAGAGTGGTTCGCTCGAGCTCTCGTGGGACTGATCGTGTCCTGCAGCAAGGCAGAACGTGATAAGTTTGAAGAGAAAGAAAGGGCCTGAGAAGCTGTAGAAACTATTAGAAGCTCAGAGATCAAATGTCACAGTAGATCCTTTATTCCAACTTTTTAGATTTTTTTTTACTTGCCAAAGTATTATATTAAATTTAAATAATACACACAAGAAATAGCATAAAATAATGACCCTTGCACAATTTTCTATAAAATTACTACTCCCTAAGGTAACTACTATTTATATATTGGTGTGAGCCTGATTAATTCTGTTATGGGCATCCACACCCAAACACATACATTCACACATATATTTTTTCCAGATTGGGATTATAACTTGCACATTGTTCTGAAGCATTTTTTCATTATTTATATGTAAATATATATATACACACACTATATATATATAATATGTAGATATCTTTCAATGCCTATCAATCATACAGTAAAATAGCAGCATGTGAATATTGAACTGATTTCTATTTGACTATTTGAGCTTGAGTGAAAGAGATGCAGAAAAACGGCCCAGGGATACAGAGACGTGTACACATACATGCAGAGAACAGGAATAAAACACAATTTAAGTGGTTCTTCTGATCCTAGTTGTCTCCCTACTCCTTCTGCTCTTTCCTTAGTAGGTCTCAATCCCTGCCCACTTGCAAAGTGTGTGCACTTTGCCACTGAGCATGATTCTCCCAGTCAAAGATGGATTCCCGACCAATTCCTAAACATAAGCCGACTCCTTCCTTTGATACTTACCTGAGGAAACAGCCATCAGATACCATTTTGACCAAAATAAACCTAACTGCCAAATAAGCTATGTTGCCACATGTTTCCCTGTTTGCATGGACTGCCATTTATTTAAGCCTCTCCCTGTTGAGGAACAATGAGGTTGTTTCCAGTTTTTCACTATTATTAAAAATTCCCACAGTAACCATCTTTGTGCATTTATCGTGTAGATTTGTCTTTGGCTTTTGTGTGAGATAGATTTTTAGACATGCAATCACTGGGTTGAAAGGAATGCACATTAATATTATTGACAAAATACTACCACTACAAAATGCCTTCTGAAAAATACGTACCGATTTACAACACTTTCACCAACTGTACATGAGAATGCCTAGTTGCTCGTGTACTGGATAGACCATAAACCTCTTTCCCATTATTTTTCCCCAATTGTCACCACTAAGCATCCTTTGACTAGCTGCTGCATTGTGCTTGCGTTTAGCGTAGGAAGCTGGAACCTTAGGGAAACGAACTGTTCTCTTTCCACACGCCATATATGGTTATAACTAAGGTACCAAGCCCCGGTGAGCCTTTCTCTCACTTTTGTAACTATGGTATTTCTGCCCCTCATTGATTCTACTGGAATTTCAATTATTCTTCACAGCACATTAAGACCCTTTCCTAGAAACCCGTTTTATCTGATCTGATGTGACTTTGTACCTGGAATAAGTGTACAGACTTATAATCTTGTAACCAAATTTGCTGGGAAGAGGTAAGAGATATGTCTTTAAAACTACTATATAACAACTGTCACTAAGTAATTATTTATTTAATGTGACCTCTCACTAGACCAGCCACAGTTAGAGGAACCTCCAGGAAGGCAGGGGTCATCTTGCTGTGCATTGCTGTACCCGAGTATCTGTAACAGTGGCTGACACATAGTCTGTGCTCAAAACATATTTGTGAAGTCTAATAATTGATCAATTAATTAAAAATTTGTAGGACTTTAAAAACCAATGATGCCACCACTTGAACACCAAATGATTGTCATAGCTTCACAGTGCTCAGGTTGAGTGAGATCCATCTCTCATTACACCAGTGCTCAGATGACTGTTTTTAAAACTCTCTTAGGGGAGTTTCCTTTATGAATTGCATCAAAAGAACAGTTTTCTTTTGATTACCCTTAGGGTGGCAAATCATTAACCTTTGAGGTTAGATTTCTTTAACAGCTTTATTGAGATATCGTTGATATACAGAAAACTGCACACAATTAATGTGCACAATTTGATGAGTTTGGACATAGGCATATGGCCGTGGAGCCATCACTGCAGTCAAGGTAGTAGACATCTCCACGCCTCCAAGTTTCCTTGTGCCTCTTGGGGTTTTTGTTGTTGTTTTTTCATGGTAAGAACACTTAACATGACATCTACCCTTCTAACAAATGTTTAGGTGCAAATACAGTCATGTTAACTGTAGGCACAATATTATACAGCAGATGTCTAGAACTTACTCATCTTGCATGACTGAAACCTCATACCTGTTGAATAATAAATCTCTATCTCTGCCTCTCCCCAAAATTTCTTATAGAAGCAATGTCTCACTGTGTTGCCCAGTGTGGTCTCAAACTCCTGGCCTCAAGCAATCTCTGTCATTGGCCTCCCAAAGTGCTGGGATTATAGGCATGAGCTTCCACACCTGGCCTACAATTTTGTTCTTTAAAGCTCAGTTAGCCAATTCACAAATCATGTTTCATTAACAAAATGCAAGTAGATTCGCCCTATGTTTATGTGTCATTTTTCAGTTATTATTTCTACTAAGTTTGCACTTTTAATTGTTTTTGTTGTATTATTGTAATGTTATGTCCCTGATATAAAAAATGGATGAGTGATGGACGTTTGGTTCGTCAAAATGTAGCTGCAGGGATAAAAGAGTAACAAAAATATTGCAGTCTAGGATAACCTCTTGAATTTGAAGAATGCAGAGGACTCCAGTGTTAATATGGAATAAATCTGTGAGTTAGGTTGTGTATATCTGTTAGTGTGATAACTGTGCATAAGAAGTTGAAAGGAAAATTGTAAAAACATGAGCCTTAATGAAGAGTTAAAAATTGAAATTTATTGGATAACTAATTCATTGCATCTAGGCACAAATGTGTTGTGATAAAATTTTATCACATAATGAGGTTTTAAAAATATAATCAGCTTCAATTTTTAATTTTTCCTTCCTTTATTTTTATTTTTCTTTGGAGTTTCCTTTATAGTCATTTTCAAAAAAGCATTCTGAATTGAACACTGCTTCTTCTATTTCTAAACTTTATTGTCTTAATATATGTATATAAGGCTCTCAGTACCAGTTTAATTACATTCCAAGTTTTTGTGTGCAGTGCTTGCGTTAGTGTTCAACTCTCAATATTTCCCAATCATTTTAGTTTCCAGTTTTCACTTTTTGTCTCTGGATCAAAGCTTCCACCTCTAGATTTAGGGAGTGTGACGATTAGAGCCTCATATCTGCCAAGGGTGCAGGTTAAGAGTTCCAGCTCCTCCAGATTACCCATGTTTTTACCCATGGTTGGGAGCAGACACCCAAAGTCTGTTTTGGTCAGTTTCAAAGAAAATGCACCGACCTCTTACAAACCAACTGTTTCTAGAGAGACACAGGATAAGTTTTTCCAGTGTGAACGGATTGAATTTTGTTGCTACTGGCAGAGAAGTGATCAAAACTATGGAAGTGTTCGAAGTGCCCTCCTCATTGCAGAACTGGGTACAAGTCACACTATTGCCAAGAATCTTGTAAAACCAGCTGCAAAGTTAATGATAAATTATGCTCTTATGATTGTGGAGGTAACAGAAGGGACTATGGCACAATTCCTTGGTTCACTGACATTGGTGGAACTTGCATAATATCTGTAGCATATAATTGGAAGAACAATTGCTATCAGCTGTGCATCCTAGAACTGCAGTGTCCAATCTTTTTGGTACCAGGAACCAGTTTCATGGAAGACAGTTTTTCCACGGAGGGGGTTGGGGGTCAGTGTCGGGGAGGGTGGAGCTCAGGTGGTGATGCCAGCGATGGGGAGTGGCTATAAATACAGACGAAGCTTCTCTTGCTCGCCCTCCACTCACCTCCTGCTGTGTGCCCCCCACTTCCTGAGTTTCATGGAAGACAATTTTTCCATGAACAGGGGGCAGGGAGTGAGGAGGATGGATGGCAGAGTGGTGGAGCTCTGTAGCCCAGTCCCTAACAGGTTGCGGACCAGTACAGGTCCATGGCCTGGGCGTTGGGGACTGAAGCCCTATAAAGTATTTTGCTTTGCACTGGGGTGAAACCACTGATGTGCAAGGTATGATTTAATATGCCTGCACACATATATGAGCAGTGAAGGCTTGTGGATTTTTGCTGCTGTTCTGTTCATAATTGAAAATCCATACATGGAGAAGAGAATTTTCATTTGGTTAGTGATTAAGCTGTGAGCCCTGATGTAGACCAGCAAAGGTGATACAAGATCAATGTTGATGGAGCGCCAGTGACACACGTAGGCAGAAAGGGCACTGCTATTTGAATAAAAAAGCCTCTGCCCCTGAAGGCGGGTGGCGGGCAGCCTTTTCACAGAGCCCAGCTGGTAGTCCGCACGCAGCGCGCTTCCGCATCGTGATTCAGCATGGAGGAAATAGTGAAAATTGTTAGTTCACTCACATTACGAACAATAAGCGTACTTCTTTTCAGAGACTATTTAAGAAGAAGTAGGCAGCAAATACAAAACGGTTCTTCCACAGTGGTGTCTCTGGTTATTGAAGGAAAGGTGTTTTGTAATGAGGGTGATAACAATGCCTCTTCATGTTACCGATGGCACCTGGAAAGGTTCCTATGATTTCAAGCAGACTATTCAGGGATGTAGTCAACATTTTGAACAGCCCGAATCTACCACTTTGGGGCCAAAATATAATAGCTTTTAATGTTGAAGATGGGTTTTCAGAATTTCTTAAGACGATCAAACCACCTGATTGCTAAAAGTTTGACTCTTTCTCAATAGTCACTAGTTATTTTTTTTTAATAGTTGGAGTAAGCAGTTTATGACTGTGCAAATGCTACAACAGAGCAAGAAGAAACAGTTGACGGACCCCAGCGTAGCAAACAGCGGGAAGGCAGTCTCGGGTCCAACTTCCCACACTTCAGCTGAGGAGGGACACTGAACAAGCCGCCAATGCACATGTTCCAAAGCAAAGTTCTCTTCAGCGAGATTTCTCTTATCTCTCCATAAAATTCTGGATCCATGTTCTATGTGAATGTCCAGAGCTCTCTGACAAAGCCAGCCATCAGTTGCTGACATTCCAAATGGCTTATAATTTTGTTTGGACTTCCCGATAGGATACAAATAAAAATTAAGAAAAGATCCCAAATAAATATGGTTCAAATGGTCTGTCTTGGAGCCAGATAGGTTTTTGACCAGTTGCAAAGAGTGTCACTCTTACAAGTGTGAAACAATTATTATGGTTACTTAAAATGTTTTCTTAGGTACAATTTTTGGATGAATCTTTTAAAACAATTTACTTAAGACCAATGGTCTATGTGCGAATACTTGTTAGCGGTCAGTGGATACTGAGAATTTGGAAACCACTGTTTTGAGGCACTTCGCATGGAGAAGAATGCTAAAAGTGTGTTGGACGGTGGTAACCACTGAATCAACTATCTATGTGCCCAAAGTGACCGCTAAAATGGGTAATACTTTTGGAAGTGCAAGCTCATATAGAAATGGTGAAGATGACTGAAGAAACAGAGCAGGGGAACCTGTATTCTAGTCACTTCTGCCACTGCCTGGCTGTGGGACCTACAATATGCCACTTGTCCCTTCTGGGCTCAATTTTAACATCTGTGAAATGGGAGGGTTGGATTAAATTTGGGGCAGAATAGTCAAATGTCATTGAAAAGTGAACAAGTAAAATAAATGGCCGAAGGGGGTCATTGGTAAGAATAATTTTCACTTCCACAAAGTATCACTTTTCCTCACTTTTTTGAATCTGGAGTTCCTCCCTGTCCTTTGTTGTACTGCTGTTGCTTTTGATGGGCACATGGAGACTAGGAATATTAAACTTTGCTCTTAAGCCTATTCTGATAAGCAGCAGTGGAAATGCCGTGATAAATAGAAACTGGCATTTGGCCCCCGCTTTGGTAAGGAGGCAGTAGGGCATGGTGGGAACTGGGGCAGCCTGGAGAGGGCATGTCCTCCTAATGGGGGCAGCCACTGCCTGCTCCTGTCATCTGCTACCGTGGATAGATTTTGGAATTTTTCAAGAGAAGCTTAAAATTAGGATTTCTGGGTAAAAACTAATTCAAGTTTTAAAAAGATATTTTTCAAGACTCAGTGGGTCACAAAGAATACTTCTGTGACCTTGAGTCCTTCTTGAGTTCCAACAACTTCTGATTTCTGATAAGTAATCTTAGAAGTCTATGCCAACTTAAAACGTATTTAATATGTGAAAATTTTTCTTATTGTTGAGCTATGCCTCATGTAGGAAACAGGATGATCTGAATTTTAGCAAGTATTGCACAAGACATGTGTCCATATTCCTGGAACAGTAAAGGGAGTGAGAGAGAGTATATGAAGATCCACCACTTGAAAACAAGGGCAAACATGTAGCAAGATGATTTATTCTCAGGGCTGAGAGCCAAAGAAAGAGAAGTCTTGATGGGCTATTATCTAAATTTGTTCTTCCTGCAGACCATCTTCGGTTCTGTTGGGACTGCTGGAGGGGTTCCCATGTTAATCTCAGTGGTTTGCAATTGAGGGCAATGTCTTCCCAAGTGAAGGGCTCAAATGGGCACCCATGATAGTTAAATCACAAGGCTAGAAAATTAGGACAAATTAGTACAAGTGAGGCTGGGGAGAGGTGGAAAGTTAGGAAAGGTGTTTCTCTGATGGACTTGCTTGCGTGAATACAAATGAGCCTGGCACAAGCGTTTTCTAAGGTTGGCGGGGGGCTGTTTCTCCCCCTGCAGCCGTATAGTGGGCTGGGGAGAGCCAGCTTAGCAGGCGTGAGGACACACAGCTGGGAGTGCAACCAGGACTAGAGCCCTCGACCTCCCATTCCACACCCCTCCCATCAGCAGTTCATACATATTCCTGTCTGAAAATTCTTCCCATTCTGTCATGGAGACCCACATGTCATGGGCTCATTCTCCCACAATCTCATGTTCAGTCCCAGGTGTTTGCCTTTCTTCACATCCTTTAACTTTTCCTCAAGGGCCTCATTTTCTTTCCTTTTTCTCTGGTCAGGCACCAACTCCCGCATCTTCTCTGGTGTACCCCGAGTCCTGGGGCTGATGAGAAACATGACAAGTACTTTAAAAATACTGATGTTCGTGGATAGTATCCATGAATGAAATGGCCAGAGGTGGAGGAAGATCAGTGACAAATGGTGCGTTTGCTTAAGGAGCTGGGCGGGGCAATGTTGTTGGAGAAGAGGGCGGATCCGAGGATGGAGGAATTAATGGGAAGTTGGTTCTGTTTCCAGCCCTGAGGTCACCATGGCTGGTGGATGGATTAAGTGGCTGGTGAGAATTCCCAGCACCATGCTGTCCACAGAGCACTTGAGAAGGACACTGTCCAAAGAGACCTGCAGAGAAAGCATGCTGTGTGAGGAGACCTTGGTCCTCTTACAGCCATCCTCAGGGCTTGTCATGTCAGGATCCTCGGGCAGGGTAGTTAGTGTCGTTAGCAGCCTGAGTGGGGCTTAGACCACCTGCCGCAGCACTAAATTAGATGAGCCCTGAGAACACAAGACATCAGGGGACCCAAGCTGTTGCTCTTGGTGGGGCAGCCCCAAAGCAGTGTGTTGGCAAAAGACCACAGTGAGGGACCCAAAGGGCACACCCCAGACCCTTGGCAGAGATCCCTGGGCACTGCAAATAGCCAAGATGGTCATTTCTAGCAAAGACAGCCTGTTAGTCCCCAGGTGGTCTTCTTAGACACCTCTGTACGTGAGGCCAAGAAAGACTGTGAGTCCCAGCATTTTGGGACACAAAGGATAGCCATCTATTTCCATTGTACTGATTGCTTCTCAGAGGGAACACTCCTGGAGGCAAGAGAGAAAATGAGTAAAAAAAATAGTCAGCCAAGAAATGTTTTCTTCCTTCTATCCCTCCTTCCCCCACTCTCTCCCGTCATGTGTTGAGTGCAACCCCAAACCCTAAAGTGGCACAGAAAACAAATCAGAGAGGCTTTTCTTGGGGGAAAAGTATCTAAAAGAACATCACCTTTCATGCTCTATCCCTTTACCTTGCTTTATTTTTTCTCATTGGACTTTTCACTCCTTTAACATTATATATTTTTATTAATGTATCCATTTTGTTGTCTGTCTCCTTCACTAACTTGGAAGCTTTGGTTTGCAATATCCCCAGTATCTGGGATTGCATCTGACTTTAAGGATAGACTGGACAAACTCTCTAGCTTTTTGAGTAACAAGCTCTAATGATGAAAGATTTCTCATAGACATACTTCTTCCTGGACAGGTTGAGGTGGGAGGAGAAGCGGGGAGTGGGGTCAGATTTCTTGGAGAGAAATAATTTTCATGTACATCTTCATCCTCTGCAATATAAGATGAAAGGTCCCTTAGACCAAGTACCAAGTACCTAGCTATGGTAGATCAGGGCTTTGAAAGAATACGCAGTCATGCATAACAACGCTTGAGTTCACCACGGACTGGTATAGGACTGTAGTCCCATAAGATTATAATAGAGCTGAAGAATTCCTATTGCCTAGTGACATCAGAGCTGCTGTAATGTCATAGTGCAGTTACTTACTTTCTAAAATAAATGTAGTGTAGCCTAAATGTACAGTGTTTGTAAAGCCCACAGTATTACACAGTAATGTCCCAGGGCTTCACATTCACTCACCGCTCACTCACTGACTCACCCAGAGCAACTTCCAGTCCTGCAAGCGCCATTCATGGTGAGTGTCCTATATAGGTGTAACATTTTTAAATTTTTTATCCTGTATTTTTATTGTACCTTTTCTATGTTTAGTTATGTTTAGATACAGAGATACTTACCATTGTGTTACAGTTGCCTGCAGTATTCAGTTTAGTAACATGCTGTACAGGTGTGTAGCCTGGGAGCAATAGGCTCTTCCTATAGCCTAGGTGTGTAGTGGGCTCTACCATCTAGGTTTGTGTTAGTACATTCCATGATGTTCGCACAATGACGAAATCACCTAACGCTGAGTTTCTCTGAATGTATCCCTTTCATTAAGCGATGTGTGACTGTAGTTCTAAAGGACAATGCATTAGTTAACTTAAGGCATGATGTGCATTGTTTTACATGCTGCAGTGCACCCCAAGTATCTGAGGGGAGACTGTTTAGAAGGGCTGCCCTTCTCCAGAAAATGCCCTTTTGTGAATGGTTGGGATTTCCTGTTTATAGAAACAGTAAGTTTCCAAAGTGGAGTCTGAGTGCATTGAAAATGCGGGTTGTTAAGGTCATCATTTTAGAGTGGGTGGGTAATCAAGAGAAAACCACTCAATGGAGAAACTTGGCCTTGTTTCCATCTTCCATGCGTCATAGAGTTCTAGGATTAGGGACAAGAGGACACCGTGAGAGTTTGAAGTGAGGAGGCAAAGAGGATCATGGAAACATTCCTGACTGGGTATCGGGTGACCTGGGCTCTCACCCTGTCTGTGCAGACCAGGCCGATCAGTGTCCAACCCGGAGCAAGTTACCTGTCTTTGCTATCTCTGTTTCCTTATCTGACTGTCCCATAATTGCCCCTCGATTGTGTCACAGTTTATTGCTAGGTGTATTCGTTTCCTGCAGCTGCTGTGCCAAATTGCCACAAATTTGATGGCTTAGAATAACTGAAATTTATTCTCTCCCGATTCTGGAGGCTAGAAGATCAACGTCAGTTTCACTGTCTGAAATCAACATGTTGGCACCTGCGGGCTCCCTCTGGACGCTCCAGGGAGAATCCACTCCTTGCCTCTCCCAGCCTGGGGGCGCTGCCAGCATTTCTTGATTAATGGCTGCATTACTCCAATCTCTGCCTCTGTGGTCACTGCCTCCCCCTCCTCTGCATCCTTCTAGTTTCCTTGCACCTCTTTTTTGTGATGGCATTTAGGGTCCATTGAGATAGTCGAGGATCATGTCCTCATCTCAAAATCATTAATTTAGTCACATCTGCAGACGCTTTCCCATGTAAGGGAACATTCACAGGTTCCGGGAGTTAGGATGGGGACACTGTCAGCCTTCTGCACTAGGATCAGCTCGATTTCCAGTTAGCAAACGTTTGTTGATGTTCCACTAACTGCTAGTGTGCTAGGCGTGATGGAGAAACAAGGTTATATAAGTACAATCATATCCTCAAGGCAGATACAGTTGAGGTAGGGAGTCAAGGCATGTATGAGTGAAAGATGTTACTTATGGGAAAGGAAGGATGAAGAAATGATGATAAGTGATAAGTGTGAGAACAGAGCAGATGATAGAGCTTCATCAGCTCATAAGGGAGAGACCCCTACGGGCCTAGGAGGTCAAAGAGGGCTTCAGGGATGGTATAAATTAACCTAGAAGGGAGGGTTGATTTAGGTAAACAAAGAAGAGGCAATTTCAGGTTAGGGAAAGATGCACAGAAGCTTAGATTATAGGTGAATTAAGAGGACAGCAATTAGACCATTCGGATGAGAGGGGATATACCATGAAGGAAAATGGAAGAAAGTAACTCTGGCCAACTAATCTACAGCCAGAATAAAGAGGGCTTTAAATTTCACATTGAGCACTTGAAAAGCTATTTCTTTTTTTTCTTTATTGAATAAGTAATACACCATGTAGCTCAAAATTTTAAAGGAACAAAATAGCATATGATACTGTTAATGTTAATGTTGTATGGTTCTTGCTTTTTCTAGCAGAAATATGTTGTGCTTATATGTATAAGCTTATATGTATATATACACACACACACAAATGGTGGTGCATTTATTTATACATAATCATTTTTATAATATTCTACTGTATGGCAGAGCCATAATATTAATATATTTAACCAGCTCTTGTTGATGAACAGTTAGATTGTTTCCAATCTTTTATTATCACAAACAATGCTGCAAAGAATATTCAGTACATACTCTGTTTCCATGTTTATGAATATATCTGTAAGATGTATTCCTAAAAATGACATTTCTGAGCCGAAGAGCATCCATTGGTAATATTGATGGCTATTGCCAAGTTGTCCTTAATAAACATTATATCAATTGTCACTCGCGACAGAAATGAATGAGAGTGTCTTTTCCCCCATATTGTCAAAATGGTGATATTTAACTGATCTTCAATGATCTGATGAAAAGTAGAACTTTGGAGGACTTTAAATCTGCATTTCTCTTTTTATGAGTGAATTTAAGCATCTTTTTATATATTTAAGAAGTATTTGAATTTCCTTTTATGTGAATTCTTTCTTCGTATTTGTTGCCATTTCAGTTGAGCTTTTATAATGGATTTAGTGATGGATTTTTAATCGATTAGTCCACCTTAGTCCATTTGGGTGGCTATAACAAAATACTATAAAGTGGGTGATTTATAAACAGGAGAAACTTATTTCTTGCAGGCTGGAGGCTGGGAAGTCTAAGCACAGTGAGCCAGCAGATTCAGTGTCTGTTGAGGGCCCACTTCCTCACACGGTGGAAGGGGCAAGGACAGCTCTCTGGGTTTTTTTTTTTTTTTTTTAAATAAGTGCACTAATCCCATTCATGAAGGCTCCACCCTTATGACCTAATGATCTCCCAAAAGTCCTCACCTCCTAATACCATCACCTTGGGGGCTAGGATTTCAACATATGAATTTTGGAGGGACACAAACATTCAGACCATAGCAATTATGTGTATGGAAAAACTACTTATTAAATGTGTGATGGGATTAAAAATGCTGCTAAGTTCCACACAGCTTTTCTCATTAAGAGATGGAGTCTGTTGCTCCATGCATTCAAATGGGGCTGGTTTTGTGACTTGCTTTGACCTATATAGACTGTGGAGGAAGTGATATCGTGTGGCTTCTGAGCAAGACTTCAAGAGACCTTGCAACTAACTTCCCCTCTCACCCTTTTGCTGCCTTGAAATGGCCATGTAAGGAAATCAGACTAACTTTCTCAAAAATGAGAGGTTATGAGGTGTACCAACTATCACACATGTAAATGAGCTCATCTTGGGCCGTCTGTCCCCTCAAGCCACCAGCTGACTGCAATTGTAAGGGTTTGCCCAGAACAGACCAGTGGAAGAGCTACGTAGCTGAGCCCAGTAGGAATTGCCAACTGAAGGAATGGGAGCAAATAAATAAATGGTTATTATTTTAAGGTATTAAGTTGTAGGGTGGTTGTTTTGTTTTTTCAGAAATAAATAACTGAAACAAAAGGAAATTACCCATTTGTAATAAAAATTTAAAGGATTTTCCCAGTTGATCATTTGTCATTTGACTATCTTTTTCGTGTTGTGGCTGTGGAGAAATTTCTTTAATAGCCAAATTTACCAATTATTTTGTTGTTGTAGTTTCTGGATTTTGTGTGTCCATTAGAAATGCTTCTTTCACTCAGTGTTTTAAAAAGCATGCATCTATGCTTCCTTCTAGTGATTTACTTGTTTGTTACCTTTCAATCTTGGATCCATTTGGGGTTTTTCCTGTGCTGAGTGTGAGGCATGGGTATAATTTTATGTGCATTTTCTACATTGTCATGGCCTATGACATTTGCAATCTGTCCATCTCCCTAATCCCCATAGTTTGAATCTTGGCCTTGTAGTAATATAAACTTGGGAATCACCACCAGTTATTGTGCCAGTTTTTTCTTTTTTAGTTGTTTGAAGTTTGTGCTCTAGTCTTCTCCAGAAGGGATCGAGGCCCTGTAACCTGACAGTTAGGCTGAGTCAGACCATCTCTCCTGGAGGACTTTGTGGTTGCTCCACTGTCTCCTAGCATCGAAGACTGCTGCAGAGAAGTCTGAGGCCAGCCTGGTGTTTGCTTCTCTGTTGTAAGTCTCTTGATATTTTTTTTTTGCCTGACTGTCCAAAAGCTTTTTTCATTTTTATGTATTTTTCTCTTTGAAATGCAGTAATTTTACTAGGATGTCTCAGAGCTGACTGTTCTGTGTGAGTTTCTCCTGGGACATATTGTAACCTTTGAGTGTGTAGATTAAGTCTTCTTTTCTATCAAATGTATCTTTCAATATTTACTTTGCCCATTATTTTGGTTTCCATCTCCTGGCATTTCAATTGTAAATGTGTTGGATCCCCTTTGACTTTCACATCTGTCATTTTCCCAGTCCCAGAAACACTTCCTGTACTTTCTTTCCATTTTGCATTTCTAACCTGTGTTATCTATGTTTTCAGCAGTAATTTTATTCTTCTTTGTGTTTCTTACAATTTTATTTTATTTCTGTGATGCTTTTGTTTTTTACCTCTATGTCTTTCCTGGTCTCAAGGATATAATTTCTTCAGAGATGTTCCTACTTCATTCTGTTTTTTTTGTTTGTTTTTTTGTTTGTGGGTTTTTTTTTGTTTTTTTTTGTTTTTTTTTTTTGAGACAGAGTCTCACTCTGTTGCCCGGGCTGTAGAGTGCCGTGGCATCAGCCTAGCTCACAGCAACCTCAAACTCCTGGGCTCAAGCGATCCTTCTGCCTCAGCCTCCCACGAGCAGCTGGGACTACAGATATGCGCCACCATGCCCGGCTAATTTTTTTTTTTTACATATATTTTTAGTTGGCCAATTAATTTGTTTCTATTTATAGT